>JBAKBP010013351.1:0-63397 GCA_037953745.1 Lithodes maja
ATAATGATTTGAGGGACTCCTTCGAATCTTTCATCTATGAGTATCGTCAACTTTTAGATATGGTTCATAATTTTGCCCATAAAATAGCAACATATGATCCGACCATGGACCGGAAAAGAAAAGTGGTCGAGGAAATTTTTCCCCTATTGCGAGACAATGTCCTCTTCATTTGTAACACCAACGATGGGGAGGACACCAATTCAGATGACGAGGATGATTTCATTTACCACCAGAAGAGAAAACGGTTTGATACGAACTTATGTATATTCCCCCTGCGGTACGATGAGAAGGTCAAAACCGGCCATATCGATATAGACCAAATGAAAACCGTAATAACCGAATTGAATGAATTACAGGATTTCATCTGTCTCTACAAAACATTAAATAATAGGGGTGGCTATTTAGACCACATACGTACCCTAAGAAAATATGTAGATGTTGTTAAAAATAAACCCAGTATACGAGAATACGATTACCAAACAGATCCTAGTTTCAAAATAGTAACATTTTTACTGAAAATGAAGGATTCTGAAGTTGATGGCAGATGTAGAGAGGTTTACGATAAATTCCTAACTCTAATGGGTGACACCACCAATCGTCACAAACATATTAGTAATCCTCTCATGTTCAACTGGACCGAAAATACCATGAGAGGTCTTCCCGAGGCTCAAATGATATTATCACAGCTATTGTTGGGCAATATTGTACAAATTCCCACTTTCATTAAAAGCAAACTAACCCCCATGACAAATGAATCACAATTCCATATATTAAAACAAATTCGTAAAAATATAGTATCCAAAGTTAATACCATTAGGAATTCGTTACAATTGGAAGGCCCTGGTGTAGTGGTCCCCCAATGGGAAATTTTTACAAAATCAAATTTCATGAAACGATTCTTTAGGTCAGACCATTTAGCCATGGATTGTGACGACGAAGACAGCGGTAGTGACGAAGACAGCGGTAGTGATGAAGACTTCGACGACGACGAAGACTTCGACGATGACGATGACGACCATAATAATAATAATGACATTCCATTAAAAACAATAACCAAACGACTCGAGACTATTAACGTCCGGGAGAATGTAATTGAGTACCTATCTTTAGGGGAGAGTATTAAGCAAATTGTAGGGTCAAATAGTACGCTATCTCTTTCACCGAGTGGTTACATAAAGTCGCTGTCTACCCAACGAAAGGATTGGCAACTATGGGTGAATGAAAGCTCCAATATTATTGAAAGAATATGGAACAAGGATAAACCTATCGATAATTATTTGTATATTCAACTTAACAATTACAATATACAAATATTCCGGAATTTAAGAAATGACGTGCCATACACCAAACTATTATTAATGGGGTCCATTATATTAAACAGGTCTTATACGGAAAATACCGTATCCCGCATTCATACCTTATTGACCATAAATGAAAAGTTTACAACCAAATGCTCAAAGCTGGAGACCGGTATAGGGGGTCGCGAGTTGTCTTTTGATTCTCTCCGCCACACCCGGCTACAATTGGTCGGAAAACTTTGCGACATGGTTTCACCGGTGGCATTCATTAAGGGGCTTAAAAATACACCCGAGGTTATCTCTACCCTGCTGTTGGCACAACTATTAAATGTCAATGACTCAGACCACTATAGTGAACGGGATAAAAGAAGAGCCGTTCAATACCTATACGGCAGCGGAACTAATTTGCCCGTATTAGCTTCACCTCCAGTGGTGAGTAATATACATAGTGCCGGCCACGCACCGATGCCACCCCCCAATGACATTATTCAGAGTGTGACAAATACCCCTCTCCATATATCACCCGACGATCTCCGGTCCATCATAAGTGTTACGGGAGCTCTCAATGTTTCGAGCGAACAATCACATCCGCGCCATCACATACGCAATAAACCGTATAAATACTCGGAACGTTTAACAAATTTCATAGACGTTGATGCACATATATTTAGACATTCTCACGTATATCCACTATTACATGTAAATGAGGTGGAAAAATGTGAAGACGATTCATATCATAACTTTATCATTCAATCAATGGGGTTGAATGTCAATATTAATTTGAAGGAAATCAAACAAATAATGTTTAGTAAAGACTTTGTTAATAATAATATAGACACTTTTCACGAAAACTATAATGAAATATTACACAAATGCAATCGGGTTTCGACTACTCTACCGGAAATAATGAACAAGCATAATATGGTTAACCTCATTTCGAGTATGCGGGTAAAATATATTGGTATGCATTCGCTTAAACATATACGAGATGAGTTATCCAACAGATCTTCTATATTCTCAAACTATGCATTATTTATCTCTGAAAATGAAAATCATTCCCAAATTGTATTTAAAGCAATATTTAAACGATATAAACATGCTCTCTTGAATGATGAGACTGTTACACAAACAACCTTCAATACATGGTTTCGGAAGTTTAATTCAAACTGTACCAAATATATCGACCTTATTAACAATCAGCTAACGAGCATTACCGACTCTATCAAATCACTTAAGGGAAATCTCCAGTGTGACTATACAAAACTGTTAAACTTGATACAAGACCCAAACACCCTAGCTATTTTGGAGGATATTCTCGCGGAAAATTCCCTGGCCAGAGCAATCAATTTAGGCTTTAATGGAACTGTCTTTTCAACTATAAATGATAATAATAACAGCCATATTTCAGAGAGTGCCTATCGGGACCTTATTCGTCGATACGAAAAATATATTACCAAAAGGTCCCCCTTGGATATTCCCTGGCATAACCAATCAGTATCTACGAAGGTTATACCTCGTCACACTGTACTCCTGTCCACCGCCTTAATGGGCAAGGTTAATAAAGATAAGAGCCAAGAGGGTGAAAATAAATGTAACAGAGACCTTTCCTCCTTGGACATAAATAATGCGGAATATTCAATAGCCTCTTCCATTATGGATTTGATGTCTTTACATAGCTTGTTTAATCACAATACTCGCAATATTTTGGATGCCATATATAAGGAACACAGAGAAATAAAAACTTCACCACCACCCGCCCCCTCACCACCCGCCCCCTCACCAACCCCCACACATAAAGTGGACGCTCTATCAGAATTAAATGATAAAATGAATAACATCAAAAAATATATCCACAGTATTAAAAAACTCGAGAATATTAATATAGATTCTATTAACTATGAGATGTCCAATATAATGGCCAACATAATAGTACATTTAGAAGATCTAGAAAAAGATATATTAGGTCTTCAACCTCACCACTCGCCACCCTTGAGGGAACTCTTGGATAATTACAAAAACTTATTCGTCCAATTTTTCGAGAGTAAACGTAATATACTGGATAGGACACAAGAGTTCTACAATAAAAAGAAACAAGAAGACGAAAGGTCTGTCGACGGGATCATACGGGGGAGGACTGTGGAAATTGAACAGGTTTATAATGAACTCCATAGAGAGATGATGCAACAGAAAATTAAAACCCTGGCCCAATTGGATTTGCATAGGACAACCATGCCGACCGAGGAGGAAGATATCATTATTGATATGAACACCATGGAGACCAGCGTACAAGAATTTGCAAATGATAATCTGAGAGTAAAATTAAATGACTATACCCTGCAGTTGACTACCATAAACGATAAGATTGAACAGAATGAGATTAATTAAAAAATGAAATTACAAAAAGAAACAGAGGAAATCAAGAAAATTGGGACAGTACACACGGATTTGGCATTAAATGAATACAATACTATAGTTAGAGCCATTGAATCCAAGGTGATTACACCCAATGATAATATAATGCAAATGTATAGTATAATTAAAGAATTGGAAGCTAAACCTCGCGCCTCCAAATCCTCCTCCGCCAGGATACCTTCCTGTTTCATGGAAACACTACACACCATATACCACAACCCGGAGAGAGGTAGCTACACTCTCCAGAGTCAGATAATCTCTACACTCTGTGAGAATTGCGTCAGTCTACTGTTCGATCTAGAGACGAAGAGACTCGATACAGACAATCGTTTTACCTTTGAAATGTCCAAAGACCACACCAAATTACATAATCTTGTAGAGAGTTTACTGAAGTGTGATAGTATCGGTCTGGAGGAAAAACGAAAGCTTCTCTCCCAAGTCCCGAATGCCAATATGACCTCTTTGGGTTTTAAGCTTGAGAGAACGGTTATGGTGTATCGCCCCTTCCATAAGTATGATATAAAGAGCGGTACCATTATTCTACCAACCTCGGAGTTATTATATTGTCGCGGCGAAAAGTTTTTCAATTTCCGAAATAAATTAACTAAATCCTACGATATAGATACATTCGATAATGTACATAGGTTACATACACTCACCGCCAATCTGGCACGGTTAGAACCAAACAGGGAATACTTATTTTTCACGCGGAAGGATGAGCGCTCGAGTTTTTCAAGCGTTAGGGATGATATACTAAAATTCACCCCCCTAAAATACAAGGCCAAATTGGGTAATCTCATGGGACTGGCTGCTCCCGCCCAATCCCCAGTCATTGATACCAATACCAAACTTACGTGTTCCTCGCTCAATACACTCAATAATGATTTGGATGATTTATATATAGATCAACAATTATCCAACATAAATAAACAAATATTTAACAAACGACATGAGAGGATCCACGAGACAGCTCGGTGTTTTGCTCACAATATACAAAGTACCCTCGATTCACTCACCGGGGGTAACGAGAAAGCCGATGCCAAATCTATAGGTATTATTCGTGACGTTACAATCCAAGAAATTAATAAGAGAATGGGATTTAGTGATGATTGTCGCACCACTATACTAACCAAATATCACAAATTAATCTATGGGATAGTCCGTTTTATACCATGCTGGATAATACCTCTGATAGGTACAATTCTAAACTTATGAATATAAACTTACAAACATTAATGGATCAACAGCAGCTGAGAAACACCTATGATTATCTGAATTCCCCCTCGGGACCATCGGTAGAACGCGGGCCCCGATTCTTGGCTAAACTATTGGGAGGCGTAGTAAATACCATGATGGCCACCTCAACCTATCACAGTGCCACGGACAAAATAGATGTGGGGGGAGATAATCTCTTCACCACATTAGACATGGACAAAATAAAAAAACATTTAGACATTCTCGGAGAAAAATTTATTACTAATTACAATCAGAGTCAAGAACACATATCCAAATTGTTGACCCATTTGAATGTCATAAATGACATCGGTCAACATAAAAAAAAGAAGAGTGCACGTACGCTCGATCACTTTCTATTGTCGACCATAAATACTATGACTCCCTCTTCTCATAAATTGGGAGGAGGAGGAATCATTACCAATTTTACCCACATGTTACGAACAATGTATAATAACGATTGCAACGATAATGATACCTGTTACAATCGAATTAATAACGAAATTATACGCAGAATAGCCAAAATATCTTTCCTCCCTCGCTACCTTCTCGCCTATAAACTAGAGAAATTATCCGGTCAAGATTTCCCCCAAAATGTCTCCCAATATATTAGGTCAAAGCTGGAAAAATCCGATAATATGATGTACGACGACCGTAACGAGTTTCTCACACTGATGTACGCGCTCACCGTCAAAGACATACAAGAGTCGATTGCGAGTGACCGACTTGTGGGATCCCAGTATCTCATTAAACATCTCAAATTATGCACCACTGTCCCGAAAGACATTGATAAAATCCTGTGCAATTTTATGCTTCTGTCGCAGGGCACTATGAATCGAGATAGCCGGATACAGTCAAATTCGGCACTATGTGATGGCCTTTTAACCTCAGTAAGCGACACCCAATCTTTACAGGCCAATATTGCCAGATATGAATTATTATATGGTAAATTAAACGATTTCAATCGTTTAGTTAACCGGGTGGAATGTTTCTGTCCTTTCAAATACCACCACGAAGAGAGACAGGGGTCTATAGCCACCAATAATCGGACAGTCTCACGCGCCGATATCCTCACAGATGCCTACCAGGCCCAAAGAATGGTGGCACTACACGATTATTTAAGAGTCTTGTCAAAAATTGATAAGTCTATGTCGGCGATTCCTTTGCGTAAACATATGATAACCTTGTTAAACTGCGGCTACGGTTCCTCCTTTATCAAATCTTTCACGGCGGAAAGGGAATGTCTACAGGCGTTGGTATATGCCCCCGTGGGGGTAAACATGTCATGTATAGTGACAAAACCCGACACTCTGGCATCTCTTACCTGTTTTCACCACGCATTCTGCGCGGCCGACTATAAGGCCACAATCGCCTCCGTTGTAAATAAAAGGGGTATACAGGGCCCCAATAATTCACTCGAACCCTCAACTATTATTTTGAAAGGAACCCTCAACCCTAAACTCCTCAAAATATGTAACGATCTATACACGGATCTTTTGAAATCAGAGGAAGCCCTAATGTCAGAGTTACACGTAAAAATGAAGGAGAGTACCTTCTACGATGTTTTGGGTAAAGAGACGTTTAACAAAATTACCACCATGAACGACAAGTTCCAAGATATAATTAAGGACCACTACAATAAAAGCGGTATTATTGGAGAAACTTTACACTGTCAAGATTATCCTCTAATTAAACCCAAACAGGAAGATATAGACATACTTATTTCCAATAATAATTATTCCAAATTAAAATTACCCGACATTAAGACCATTAAGGATGATGAATACGGATGTTCCCATCTCAAGGATTTGATTAATTACATTTTCTCGGAAATTAAGGATAATGTAGATGGACAGACCTATCAAAATATTATAACCAATCTCATCCAAGAATCTTGCCCCACCTCTACCCTGGATAGTGGTGGGTCACGGGTAGCGACGGCGGCGGACCCCACCGGCGAATTTGGCACCATAACTTTTGACCACATTACCAGTTTTTGTTCAAAGTTCACCCTTTTCACCAAAGTATTGGATACCGTTATCATTCCTTTCTTTAAAAGTCAAGAAAAATCCATATTACATATATTTCGCCTCGTTGATGCTATAACAAGTCTAGAAACTTTCCTCAGATATGGTATGTCCAATTCTAGCTCTTACAACATGTCCCATCTGGACATAAGTAACAATTTGATGGTGGATAATTCTTGTATTTTTAAAGTATTGCACCCGCTCATCCTTCTAGTCTACAGTGAAACGGTAACCTCAATTATGCTTCGCGAGATTGAATCGAAAAATTATCTCATCGAAAAACATAAATCACTGACCGAATTTATTAATCATCCAGATGTGGGATTGGTAACAAACAATGCAGAGTTCATCATAGGTAAAGGGGGAAATGGTAGCTTGGGTTTACCCGCATCCACTTTGGTTCAAAATATAAATCTTTTATATTCAATGCCTAATAATAATGGTAACTCATATTTTAATTGGGTCAATGAGGAGGACCCGCAATCCACCCATAATGTGAAAACTCCCCTCCTCAGCATCCCAAAACAGGAGAAACTATTCGTCTCGCTACCCACATCATTTTCGGGACTGGTGACAAACATTGATTATCAGCGACAGCAAGATGACAATATCTATCTCTGGAGCGACGCCATCACCCCCATTCTCACTACATTATCACACACGGATGCCAAAATAGGCCATACGGTAACCACCCTAAAATCCATACTTCCCCTGGACGCTTCCGAGAATGAAATATTAATCCGCAATGGGGCTCAGATTAGTACAAATAATGACATTATTATTCGTAATATAGAAAAGATGCCGGAAGATGGTTTGGCCACCATAATTAACGCCCATGGTCCCGCAACGTTATTTGTAAATACCATACTTTCCAATAAAACAGAAAAAATCGGTGATGGACTAGTGACCGATCGCGAAAAATATATTTTAGCATCTAGTCAGATATTGAAAGAGATGGAAGCCAAGGTTAGGACATTTAATAATTATAGCTTGCAAGAAAAAAATGAATTCATAGCATTAATCGAGGGGATTCGGAAGGAGATGGAGGATACCAACAATTGCTATTATCACTGGCATGGATGGAAGAATCACTTGGATTCGTCGCGCACCCATACACTCGCGCCATCGTCGGCCTCCATCAAATCTCTGTACCCAACCGACGAGTAATATCGCCAGCACGCTACTAGTATATCCATTTTCAAATACACTAACCCAGACGAATACACATACCACCTTTATAGTTAGGGATTATGAAGATTTGATGTCTAATGGGGCAAAACAGACCCATGGATTGGAAACGTTTAATAGAATACACCAGGCTTTTATCGAAACCAATTCCAATATCAAATTAGACCCAAAAACCTTTGAGGCTACACTTGGATCAGAGGATCCTACAGTGATTGATAAGCTGTCGGACGTTTTTGGTGGTGGTGGTGGTGGTGGTGGTGGTAATAGTGGACTCAAATATAATACCAATACTAACAACTTTGCCACAGATATATTAACTGCGAATATTTTGTATAGTTGATAAACCTTTTTTTAGCGGGGCAAACAAACAAACAAACAACTCACTGAGGGTTAACCCGTGGAGCCCCGGCTAGTTTTGCAATGTTTGTTCACCAGAACCCGGCCAGTTTTCAAAAAATGGTTTTATTCCAGAAACAATAGCGAATGGGTTAGGAATGAAGGAAAAACCACGAAAAACCGCTCAAAAAGCTTAAAAAATGGTCCTACAGAGCCCCCGAAAACGTATTTTACAAGAGTAAAAAATTGAAGGCAATTACCCCAAAAAACCAGGTTATTGCGCGCTCACGCGCACGCACGTGGACTTTGAGAGTTTTCAACCATCGGCACGGTTGCGTGGGATACGTACACAGTTCCCATACAAATCTGAGCCCTTTTGAGTGGCTACACCTGAGGTTACGGTCGGCGCAATTAGGGTGACGCGTCAGGCGCGTCTCTGGGGCTGTGCGTTACATACATCGCCGACGCGTCAGACGCGTCGCTGGGGCTGTACGGGTTAATAAATATTGTTTTGCCTCTTTGGTGTTATATACGTTCACGTGTGTGTATGGTGTGGTATATGTTTTTGTATAATAAACTTGATTTAACCAGAAAAACTTGTTTCTTTTCCACCTTGACCCCTTTGTGTAGTGATGATGTAGTGATGATGTAGTAGAAGAAGAATCCAGAAAATGTTTCTGCGTAATATTGGCTGTCGAAACTCGCCGGGCTGACAATGTGTGGGTATACAATGATGGCACACTTTTGAGGTGTTCCCCGTCTCTCTCTCTCATCAGTTTGGCTAGCTTCTCGTTTTTGGGGACGAATAGTGCTCCCGACGAGAACTTGACCGACCCGTGGTATTATTACGCGACGTGAAAAGGGGACACCGAACCGATAGACGGCCAGACATCGCTTTTCGATGTCCAAGAGAATCTTGCCCAGTGAAATGTTTACATTCTTGTACTCTTTGATAGTGACGGTTTCGGTACCATCTCTTGTCATGGTCGAATTGAGGGACCGAACGCTTGGGGTTAATTTGTGGGTATTATATATTTAGTAAATATATTTATATAATAATATATTAAAAAACCGCCACCATTGCGCTTCAAATTCCAACATTTACCCGCTAACCCGACAACATACCGACACGAAACAATGGCGGAGACCTTTCTGACATTAACTAAGCATGCACAGCAAACAATCTATTCGCTATTTAATTATAATATTGAAGAGTATAAATATAATAAAATTATCAATAGGTATAGCCGCAATGCAGCCCCTCTTAAATATAGAGATCGGGTAACTTTTGGTCCAATCGCCGTTAGTACTGCACACTCCATTAATATTGATGGGGAAATGCGTCTGACTATTAATTCTTTATTGGGTTACAACCAAGCAGCATTTAATTTCATATGCGATCTATTACACGACATAGATATTATACCAGACTTTGTAACAATTAATATCATTCCAAATTATGGACACGCGGTATCTCTGAATTTGACGGGAAAGACTTCCGTCATTTGGCCCATACTATCTGGGACTTGTAATCTGGCACAGTTTGTTAACGATGCGCTTCGTATAAGACTTATGTTTGCCCAAGGCGATCGCTACAACGGGAAAGATATTTCCAAAGACATCATAGTCAAATATGTTTCAGACCATAGACTCACAGAGGATTTCACATCAGACCTACTATCCTTTATAGTAGAAACGTGTATGTACAGGGGGGGGTTATCTATAATCAACCCAATTACATTGCTGGTACGAGCAGTACCCAAAATAGGAAATGTTGGTAAAGGGTGTGAGTTTTATCTATCGACAATGAGAGGAGTGTCCGAGGAGAGCTTTTTATTTAACAAGTTAATTACATTGGAAGAAGATTTTTTACAAAATATATTTTATAATGAGACCACAAATGAACAATCCATATTTTTCTATATCTTTATACGAAACCGATTATTGACCCGTGATAAAAATAAAGAACATGCCACTAGACGCAAGCGAATACACCTACTCTGTTCCGAGTATAACACCGAAACCATGATGCAGGTGTATAGCTTTATCAACCAGGATTTAACCAAGATAATCTCTACCAAAGCTACACGAGCAATGAACCTATTCTTCTTTGCACCCCTGTATTTAAGTTTTATAGTGCTCGATGGCAAATTTATCGATATCCTCTCCACCATTAAATCAATGGCCTTTGACAATGAAATATTTAAACCCTTGTCTGAAATGGTATCGATAAAGAGTAAAACATTATTAGATATGGACAACCTCAGAAACAACATTAATAAACAACTGGCCGCCGATGTAAATATGAAAAGAACGCTTAATGTGTTAAAGGAATTTGTAAAGCGTTCATTGGATACCTGCGCAAAATATACCAGCGTACCATGTATTGACAAATCAATGTTTGACAATTCTTCCGTTATTGTAAAGAGTTTCATTTTTAAGTTAATATATATTGAAGATGTAAATGTATTACAAAAAGCTATAATAATGCGAAACCTTATTATATTACTAAATACAACAATGTTTTTATATTTTTATGTGGATATCATTAATGTTTTTAAAAATAAAGTCAATATCTTTAATACATGTCTCGACAAAGATCCATCTATGGCCAAAAATCTCTTTCAGCATATGGAGAGGGAATTACCAAAGTGTTTGCAAAATATGAATTTCTTAAACCCATCTAAAGTGATCACTTGCCATCACCGCAGTTGTAACCTTATTCAAATTTTTACTAAACAGACCGATGAAAAAAATGCCATTACTCAGAATCAAAACTTCTTTAGAGATTTTATCAAGCCTTTATTTATCCAATGCTGTATGGATAATTGTGCAACCCAGCTATATAATGTTGACCTAATCAATTCCAAACCGATGCACTGTCAACACGAATCCCCCCTATTTATGGCCATAAAAGAGTTTATACGCCATCATAATTTTTCCGCCCTCGTGATCGATAAGAGTATCACCAGAGAGAGTTTTTTTGGGTAGATTCATCAACCCTGTAATTCCTAGTGAACCTCCCATAAAGAAACCGAGGAAAATTAGCAATGCTAATAATAGTGAACACGATAATATACATAAATACCTATTATTATCATTTCTATAAACGTTGAAGTGTTTCGCTGTTAATATGACCAGTGCGAAGCAATTTATATCGTGCCACCATCTGAATTTCGAGGAAAGGCGCCTGGGGACTTTTTTTAATTGGCCATTGTCGTGGCTAAAACCCCAGGATCTGGCCCGAAGTGGATTCGTCTACACCCATGAAGCTGATCAATGCATTTGCATATATTGTAACGGGATTCTTGAAAAGTGGAAGATTGGAGATATACCAGACGATGAACATTTGCACCATTTCCCCCATTGTGAATTTATACAGAATGTACCCGTAGGGAATATTCCTAGCGAACACGGACTCGTCCTCGCTCGCCTATATCCTTTCTCAAATTTTAACATCCAACGGGAAGATACCAATGAGGGGGGGAGAGGAATTGCGGTGGTGGGTTATGGTCGTATCGCCGAAACGGGGATGTACAATCATACCACCGAAGACTATGACGGCGTAGAGCGACAATGGCCGGGTGTATCGACTCCGGGTATCACCGACCACCGTACTCCGGTATACGACTCACTGTGTACGATAAGGAGTCGTCTGGATACCTATATGAACGGGTGGCCGAGTACTATCCCGCAGACTCCTATTCAGATGGCCAAAGCCGGGTTATGGTATATCGGATTAAGTGATCATGTAATGTGTTTTCACTGTGGTGGGGGGTTATATAATTGGGAGCGAGCCGATAATCCTTGGGTATTGCACGCTCGTTGGTATCCAAATTGTCAGTTTTTGAAAAGTGTTAAGGGACAGAAATTCATAAATTGGGTACTATGCTCCACAAATCAAGCTGTGGACCCTCCTCCTCCTCCAACCCCAATATTAACCGATCAAGATTTGAACACTCTAATGTCCCTAGATTGTGTGCGTTATGTCCATTTATACTTAGGTTTTCCCGAGCCAATTATTCGTCAAACCCTCAGACGTAGGTTAGAACAGACCGGGACGCCCTTTAGCAGCGTATCTAGCTGTTTACGGGCCATAGAACGGTGTGAAATAGAAGAAGAAGAATGGGAACAACAAAACAAGGCGGTGGAACAAATTATGGAGTCGGTACAAGAGAAAAATTAAGAGGAATGGCAGAGGGAAAATCAAAAGGGGGAAGCAAAGATAGCAGAGGTAGGTATCGAATGTCGGATTTGTATGGATGCTAAAATAGGGATTGTATTACTCCCATGTACCCATATGGTGACCTGTCGTACATGTACCGTGGCCCTCGATCAATGTCCTATATGTAGGAAACCGATAAAATACACCATTAACCCCATTATAGGGTGAAAAACTCTAAGGTTTACCTATTTATAGAACCATATTACTCACACCTCCATAAATATAATTTGAAAATATAACCATAAATACAATGTCCTCCTTGGAGTATAATTCAAAGTTGAAAAGCTTAGAATCTCAATTGTGTAATAATTATACCAAGACATATATAGGTACAACACATGATTTATTAGAATTAACTAAATCGCACACAAATGTAGCCCATATCATAAAGTTAATAATATCCGAAACTATTGATATCAATAAACTTTTTTCAATAATTGATATCTTAAAGAATTATAAATTTGATCACGATTTGCCCGCTATACTAACTAAACAAATGTGTCATGGCATGGATGGCACTGTTAAATTGTCTAAAATGTGGACTTCCATGATAAATAATCATCTCGACGAAATTGCCATTGCATTCCCGCTCTTAAAACGGTACCTGGCTTCAGATTCTGTTTTGGTAGACTATTTAGATGAATATAAGAATGACGATAGTTATCCGAGTCACGTTAAATGTCTAATTGGACAATATCGTATGTTAAATACCGTATATTCTTCAGTTTATGAGCCTATAAAAATGACCATGGTATTAAAATCGCTATCAATTTTAACCGAGATAAATACCACATTACAACAACCCCTTAAAGTGCCAACGGAAGATGAATATCTACAGAGTTTTCACACCCACATGGCTTTAGCATCAACCAAACTGAAAACCTCCGAGAATTATCTGGCCTTGTTATCGTCCGAGATCCAAACTCTCGATAGATGTAAGAATAATACATTCTTAAAATACTTGATCAATAATGCACTATACAATACTTTTACCTCTTTGAATAATACGATACAAGAATATTTAATATATACCTTGGTTAGATGTTTTAAAGATACCACCAGATATGCGCCCTCGTGCCCCAGCCTGTAATGAATATATTTTTTGTATTGTATAATAAAAGGAGAGATATATGGATTTTAGTTTATTTCTCCTACATCACTCCAAGCATCTCGGGTTGAACACACTCAACATGAACGAAGATCACCGCTATTCACATTCGTCGGACCATCCACAGTTCCGCGAACTTATGAACACAATAATAAGAAATGTAGAGGTTAAACATAACAATATGACAACCTGTGCATTACAAATTTACAATTTGGTGAAGAAAAATATAAAAACTTCGGACGATATTTATGACTTTTTACTAAAAACCAACCAAAATTACCACACAATAGCCGATATCAAACCCGAAAAAAAAATAAAAAATATATAAATTATTTTTATAAATTTAGATATAAGGAGTAATGTTTATCATATTATATATCCTAATAATTATCATAATCATGCTGTTTCGGGTTATTATTATTACATATAAGTCGATTCGACCAAATAATAATAATAATAATAATACCATACATATTGATTCCATCATATTTCATAATGGTCATTTGTATATTAATGGTCGCATTAAAACCTATAAAGAGAAAGTGGGGATAATTATAAATATATACGATATAGTGGAAAAACGTTTATTGTTGCAACATGAAACACAGGTGGACACTTTTAAACATCCAATTCCCCTCAATAACGTCCAAGTCATATCTCCGAATATAAACTACGGGATCGAAATGTTTAACAAGGCTACGAATGATTTGATATATAAAAATAAAATTCGATATAAAAATCAAGTGTATAGTTTTGAACCTTTACTATGCCTGACAGATTGTGTACTCCTCCGAGCTCAACTATTTCCGCAATCTCATTTACAGATACCTAACAATATTTTTGAAGAAGGAGAATACTCTAGTAATTTTCCCAAAATCATGCCCATGTCACCCCTAAACGATGAACCCCTGAAACTCATCACAAAAGGGGCCATACTCAAACGGGTCTCCTATAATACAAAGAAAAATGTATTCACTTATCATGAAAGTGATGTCATGTCCGGTGAGATACAAATCTTGAGGAACTTCCCCAACCCCTCAGAAATCTATGCCTTAATTCGGTCAACGACAGTGATTGACCATGATTTAGAGGATATGGGGTGGGTCATATTCTACGACGAACCATCCATGTCTATCGTTAACGAACAGGTATTTTCTCTGAAAAAATCTTTGGAATGTCACAACCCCCACACGACAGTCCTTAATGTATCATTGACGGAATATCTCCAAGAGAAAAGATCTGAGAGGGTGTACATCCTGCTGACCGACACGGCCATTGGTGTCGGGGACACGCCCACGCCCACCACCAGACCATCTATACCCCCTAGTCTAGAGTGGTTTTTAGAAAACCCATATATTGGTTTGTCATTAACATATGGTTTGTCGGTCATTGGCCACAGAATTGACCCACCCCATACTTGTTCAAAGTCTTTGTTCTCTGGTGTGTTTCCAGACGATATCAATGATGTCAATTTTTGTATGGTAAAATGGAATGGTAAACACTTAATAAGTTACAATGTCACTCGCGTAAATGACACATCGATATTGGTCCAAGGAGCAAATGTGTCCTTTAAGAATAAGAAAAGGGAGACTCTTATCATTTATCGCTTCCCGGATAATATCACCCAGGAGGAGCTTCAGGGTCAAACAATCCCCCACTTTTCATCAGATACTCTATGCGATTACACCCTCACCAAACGGTATACACAATTACCCACCGAGACTACAACCTTTTCTAATGTGGTCATATATAGTGCCTCAAACAGGCAAACCTTCACCCCCTCTAAATCCCGAGATGATCTTATATCGAACGATTTCTTTTTACAGGGTAGCGACGTCGGCACTATCCTGCTGGCATGGTTCGATAATAGAGATTTGGATCACAGATGGTTCCCTAATTTTGTTAATAGTATGACTGTCCTACAGTATCCCACGGGGGCGCGATATCGGTTAAAAACCCATCAAGTGTGTATGGGCAAGCGTTGGATAGCATTTGTCGCGGATGTGTTTATAGACATGACCTCGCAATACTTTATCGAGATAACCAATGGTTCACTAGAGAATCAGACATTAAAGGCCTATCCAATGCGCTCCCTAATATCGAGAGAGAAGAACGGCGAGCGGGTTTACTACGACTCCTTACAAACCAGTCTGAATAACCCAAACACAGAATTGGGTCATTACTATTTGGTGGGGGTGGAGAGGACCACCGGTATACAGAAATATGTCGACATTATCCAATTCAACCGAAAACCCGATGACAGAATAACCATTCCAAAATTAAACGAATTACACTTCATACAACATAGTCTACCAATAGATACTGTAAAAATAAAATATATTCTTATGGGATTCCTAGAGTATGTACACTACTTTGATCCCATACATCGACACTCGACTAGGGATGAACTTATAGAAATATATAGAGAGGCTAGTAAGTTTCCCAACAACTCAGTTTCCATATTACAGTCCATCTCAGATAAATTTGAAGATTTGTCATGAATTGTTATCGTTTCTTATTGGTGGGTGGGGTTGTGTTTATTGCCACCGTGGCCGCCATAGGGGTGGTGATAATGGCAACAATGGCCAGCCTCGCCATACCATTGTCCACGGTGACGACGGCGGGGGGGGTAATACGTTTCACCAGAATAATATCGGACATTTCCTTTCTAGAGAATGGCAGTCTCTATCTCGAACTGGAAGAGAAAAAATCTTCCTGTGAAATTCCCCAATCTCTTACGTTCATATTATCTGCGGAGGATAAAATCATTCTATCCGTTAATCACACACTTTCCTCTCGCGTAAATTATACCATTGTGGAATCAGACCTATTTGAAACACTATTATTTCCCGGACGTCCATATACTATTCAAATTATTCTTAATGATATTTTCATTATATATAATGCTACTATTATTTATAAGAGAAGTATCTACAATATGTTATCGCCCCTCATATGTTTCAAAGACGCCATCCTAATAAAAATTATCCGCTTTCCTTTACATTACGTGGTTTTTCCTCGAGCGATATTTGTAAATTACGAATACAATGATAAATTCCCCATAATAATACCCCGCGCTAAGTATCCTCTTCCCGATCCCGATATTCGAATTCGCGATGGTCAGCTACTATCTAGAAATGACAAGCACGCATTACGTTTTACCCAGGTTATAAATATAAACAATCCCTCGGAGATTTATGCCATTCTCAAAACCAAGCGATGGAGAGACGATGACGTTCAGGATATAACCGGATTCACTCTAACCTATTATACAAATGTGGTGGGTAATTTTGTTAACAAGACCTATCACATTGATCCTAAAAGGGAGGACGGCTGCATGTTAGTATACAATCACATATTGGAGAATACAACCCCTTTAAGTAATTTTAGTGTAATTGTTTTTAATAAGGTTAATATTGTGGGTGTATCCACCCATATAAGTGCCACCCCTATCAATTTTAATAATAAAATACTACCTAGTATAACTTGGTTTTTTGATCAACCATTTATTGCCATCCATAGATACGGTACACATCTTCTTTTGGGTAAGGAAATCTCACCAGACACTTGTGCGAAGGGGGCATTCTCCGGACTGTATTTTAGGGCGTCCGGCTTGGACTATGCCAATAGATTTTATAGACAAGGGCCCAATAACGGTCGATTCATAGTATATCCAATATTGAACCTGTTCGAATAGGGAACTTCTATTAGTTTTAGCGGGTAAAACATTTTTCGGAGTCAGCGGGGTCCAAGAGAATCTTACCCCACACTTGTAATTTTTTTTGTTAACAGAGACAGTGCTGGTACCATCTCTTTTCGTGGCCAAATCGAGGGGGTCCGTCTATATATATCATCAATATAATACCAAAAACACCAGTTGGTTCCAAGCCTAGTGGGTTATATATAGCCAGTCAACCAGCCGCGAAAAAGTACACTATTGAACATGTTGCAAGTATCTCCTTTATCCCTTATGGACAACCAACCTGTCGTGACCATAGTGGGATCAGTAGCTAACATTTATACTTGTCAAACTTACAAGAATAATACCAGCTATGTAATTCACGCGTGTTATAAAATCCCAGTGGGTTATGATTGCTATATATATAGCTTTGAGGCGACCATAGATAAATCTCGCAAGATTATCGGACAATGTCTCGAGAAAACAAAGGCGGAGGTGAAATTTAATGAAGCTATTCAACGAGGTGAGAAGGGTATTATAGTGAAACAAACTAACGACCACGAACACATATTGGATATCAATTTAGGGAATATACCTCCTCGGACAACAATTATAATCCAATTTAAAATGTTACAGATATTGTTCCTCAATTCAAACGGGGGGACTAATTTTGTACTTCCAAATAGTGTCATTGGATACAAAAAACCTGATACTCACGTATCCAAAATTGGATTTGATTGTTACTCAAACGAGAATAATTATAAATTATCATTGCAAACAATCGTCAAATCACAACTAATTAGTCATCAGAGGGGGCTGGATGGTATGGTTCATGTAGCGGCAAAGATGGAAAATGTGGTGAAGTGGATGCAAGCTTTCTATGAGATGGGAAATACCCGAGCCGACAATTTCCACCTGAAGGACGATGCAATTATGATTACTGGTGTACTCGACCTATTAGCTCAGGAACCAAGTGAAATGCAACTCGTAGTTGATTGTTCAGGGAGTATGGCTAAATGTAAAATTAAGATGGCGAGGAAGTGTGCCATGCAGTGGTTGAATACGCTAAATGACAATGTATGTGAGAGGTTTAATATATTTGCTTTTGGTAATGAATACAAGTTCTTATTTCCACAATCTCAGAAGGTCAATTCCAATAATATTGAATTGGCTCAAGATTTTATCTGTGGTTTAGATGCCGACATGGGCGATACCAATAATAAGGATGCTATTACATGTGGTATTTTTAACGCATATCCCCCTAAAAAGGTGTTGATAATTACAGACGTCCTTGTAGAAAATGCGACGGAGGTGAAGGCGAATTTTTCTCGATCCATGAACCCAGAATCTCAAATATTTATTGTTGGTATAGGTGATGGTGTTTCTGACAACCTTATCAGAAGTTTGGCCCTAAACCATAATGGAGATTATATTCTAGTAAAAAGTCAAGAACATATGCGTACAAAAATACAACACTTCATGAACAAAATTATTCATCTTCGTGTGAAAAATAGTGGGGTTAATATAAACACGGACAATTATAGGATGGATAAGGTGCTTTATTGGGGTCAAGCATTTACACTATTTCTCAGGGTTCCCCCCAATAAAATGACAGATTATACTACGGCTAGTATATCATCCAATGACAATATAATTTGCGGTCCGGCTCCGGTGGGTAAAGTTGAAGGAGCTAGTCTTCATCAGATGGCCGCTAAGGAAACGATTGATGAATTACAATGGTCAAAGAGCCCGGGTATTATCGGAATGCAAGATTATTTAGATATGAATAAAAAGATTATTAATTTGAGCGAGGCGGGTGGTACCACTGCATCCTTCAACATTATTGGGTGTTTATATAAACAAAATCAACCCGTAGCAATATGACAAGTTAACTGAGAGACCATACCTTTTTTGTTAATGGTATTGTATTTGCACTTTCTGAAGGCGAGCCATTTTGTTCTATATTAATATTACTTGTATCTGCTAGGGTTAGTTTCGTTGTACCGTGTGTAATTGTCTTATGGGCCAGATATTCCAAGCTTATATTTGCATCTAATATGGGAATAGTCTCATAATATGCTAGTGAACATATATTCATCAAATCGAGTCTATCCTTTTTGGATAATTTAGTAGCATGTTCCCTTGAAAAATACTTCAAAACTCTTATTAGGGGATTTTTTTCATAGGGTGATACCTTTGCTAGCTCCTCGAAACAATAGTGCTGTTCCATTTTAGTGTACTAAAAATTCTGAGTACTAAAGACTATATATATATATATCTATCTATGTTTTACATTTTCAATAAATCATTGTACAGGATATCATTTGATGCAAATATATCAACACATGGGGTATATAATCCCCGTGATGAATTCCAAGTCAAAATATTTAAATTTGTATTATCAGGCATGTTATGTATAGGTAGTTTGAATATATGAAAAAGTGGAATTGTTTTGCCTGTGTCGGCAAAATTGAGAATTTGTTGATATACCATACACATGAGCATGGAAAGAATCCTAGTTGGATCGGATATATTTGTGGGTCGTGTTGTAGGTTCAATCTGTCCAAATCTTAACCTTTGCATTTTTAACCTCTAACCTAATCTCTTAAATATTTTATTTAGAGCCTGTCTGTGTGCACGGTGTAGTAATATTTTATTTTTATAATAAAATTGATTTAACCGGAAAACTCGTTTTGTTTCAATCTTGACTCCTCTTTGTAGTGTAGACTCGTCTTTTTATACCTATAGTACCGGATCGAATGGGTAGTCATACCATCGGTCTTCTTATCCATCTCAGTTCGAAAACGAATTCTTGACACAGGCCCTTCACCTATACACACATAAATATGTGTTTAGGAATTTCCCAAGATTAATATGACTACATATCCCACTTTGGACATAGGATATTTATATTATCAAAAATATCCTAAATATTTTATTAATAAATTATATGATTTAGTTAGAGCTGAAAACTTATTACATCAATTTGAGGTAGTTTTTATTGGAAATGAGTTAGTGAGGAGCTGTGTGCTTAATTTGGCGGCCCAAAATGAGTTTGGTGATAAATCAGCAGAGGAACTAAGTCAATTATTTCGGGATATTGAAATTATAAATATGAAACAGAAACAAAGTTTCTTGGATATGAACTATGAAATTGTATTCGTGGTCCAACTGGAATCTCATATGATGGAGCTAAGATCATCAAAATTCGACTCAATAGTTAAAGATCCCGACAACACACTATTAGTATATCGAGCCTCACAGTTTAGGCCGTTCATGAATACGGGGCCCCGCCCATTACAATCACTCACGGTGGAGAATGACACTACCGATGAAAGAAATTTAATGTTGAAAACTTTAAAGATCACCCAGGGAAGTGCATCCCATAAAATTATTCTTAATATATATTTACTGACAAAATCGTATAAACATATTCAAAGGTGGTTTGAATATTTTCTAAATGATATAAACAGATTGGCAGCTTTCATTATATTTTCCAACAATAGGATAATTATAACCCCTTAGATATAGATGCCCAGAAACCTTTCCTGGATTTGCTACAAAGACGAGTCAAGAGGTTGTTGAAACAAACCAAGTTTTCTGGTTAAGTAAAGTTTATTGTAAAAACAAAAATCATACCACAGATGTAGTTATAACAAAGCGGCCAAATAATATATTGACCCTTATATTACCTTGACATTTTCTTATACCATTTAGGGATCGACCTAATTTGTCTTGTTTTGGCATGGGAGCTATATACCATATTGTTAAGTAATTCAATTATATTATTATTATCTAGCAAATTAAAAATATAATTAGGATATGACTCATTATAGTTTTTACCCAATAAACCGCTAAACATACTATGCATTTTAACCTTACCCTTTGAATTTGAAATAGTTAAATCTATATAGTTATTATTAAATAACAAGGAATTATTATAATCATTATTTTTCTTAATTACCCATTTCCAATTAGGATGGTTCAGTTGTATAAAGCAACCACCATTGGCTGATTGGAGCACGATATATTTGAATTGACAATGCTCTAGGCTCTCTTTGGATATGAATACAATATTTTTTTGGGCCAAGCACTCACACACCCTATTGTCCACCATGACTTTATCGCAGAAACATTTAACGGCGGTCGATCTATCGTCGTGGGGGAACTTACATGTTAAACAGAACAATGTACGTTTAAAGAATATGTCGGTATACCAGTAATTGTACCTATCAATTCTATTTTGTCTATGTTGTATATCTATATCATCAATAGGTATACCATGTAGATCGTAACCTAAGATTTTACAAAGTGCATTATTCACCTTGTCAGACTTACATATAATGTCGGCAATATCTAGGAAGGTAGAAGCGTGACGAGTTAGACAGACACTCAAATGCAGACGCATGCACATATCCGTATACTCAATATATGCACACCTAATAATCATGTATATATGCGATTCTCTATATTTAATTTTACAAAAACAATTATTTTTCTCCTCGTCATATATACCATTATATACATCGTTATATAACATTATTATATTATCATTATCCAAAATAGATTTTTCCTCGGAAAAATCAAAGGGTTCTCCATCTGGGCAAAATAAATGGTCGCACTGTTGTGAAAATATTTTAAAGATGACACCCATGGGTGATCGTATCCATCCCGAATGTTTAAAGCCGATTTCAGGTGGATCCATTGCCGGCGGTAGTTGTAAGCTCTCGTTTCCTTTTCCAAAGCTTAAATAGTACAAGCACAGTGGTTAAAATTGTTATGAGCGACAGACACCCACTAGCGAATTTTGAGTCTCCGGTATTTAGACCATTTATACTGTGAATAATTTGCTTCAAAATGTCAAGTGTTGCGGCATCAATAGTCATCCCCCCACCGTTAATCGAATTTAAAGATTGTTTATTAGGAGGAGTCACATCGGCATGGTTTATAGCCACAAAAGTTAAACAAAACATTAAGACTGGCAGTACAATACCTCTATTATTTCCGAAAAACATCGAGTATATCTTGTCGACTGGCCCGCTCCCCTCTCATATACACCCAATCATTTTCCATATTTACTATATCAATTATATTAAGCGCTTGTTTTTGTATATTTGAGCTAACTTTATTCGCTGATTGGGTAGAATTTAATGGTTCCATTTCAGTCCCAATGGCGGGATTTGTATTGTTAACTCGTAAGATGTCCTTTTGTAATACATATGAATAATAATTGTGGCAGCCCAATAAATGATAATTATCGCCAAATGCCTCCTCTAGTGTGATGTATATATCTTTCCCTGTACAATTTTGTTTTTGAATATTAAACATGGGAGCACAATCATCCACCCAATCACCATCAATAGCTGAAAATTTATTTACAAGAGTATCATTGGCCCCGGGACATTTAACCTGTCGTCTTTGTTGGGTGATATTATTAGGGTAATTGTAAATCTCTCCCTCTTCCACTATAGCCTTAAAACCGAATGGTTCAACCTCTATACACCCATTATAATGATTATATTGTTTAACTATAATTCCTTTCAACTTGGGGGGTAAAATCGAGTCAAATGTATCCAGCACATTTATATACTTATCAAAAAGATGGGTTCTAGACATTACGTTTTTTTAAATCTAGCGAGCAAATCCTCCTCGGGTAACGACGACTGCTGTGTCACTATATTATTTCTGAGAAAACGTTTGGTTAAGGTTGTATTCAGTATATTTTCCGGCGACAATTTCCGTTTTCGGGACTGTAAACTTATATCCCTATGCAAGTACTTGCTTTTTATATCTCGAAAATGGGAACTAGATCCGAAAGATACAATTATTCCTAGCGTATCTGAATATTCATCATATTTTTCAATATCGAATGATTTGTTTTGATATTTTGATAACCCTTTAAAAATAGTATTTATAAATACTATTATTTTAGAGTATCTATATATTACATGTTTATAATTTTCAACGAAATATAGTATATCTTGTAAATCTGAATCTTTTATTTTCAACCCTTGTTGTAGCGTTCGGAAATAGGTCTTTGTGAATATCTCCTCCGGGGGGTTTGTTTCATTTAAATGTGCGTGTCCGTGAATAAGGTTTAAAAATTCCTCGTGGTTGAAAACGCTTCGGCAAAAATCCTTGGTGTAGTCTGTAATATTGTTTGTCCATTGTTTAGTTTCCTCATTTAATAAAGCTAAGTTTATAATGACTATGTTGTCAACTACAGCTATGAATTTATTAGAGTGTGTATTATGCTCGCTCATGTGACAATTTAATATTCTTTGGGCCTTATCTCGATCCGATACAACTATGGGAAAAACAACCGAGTGTGTGTTACTGCTGTCATTGTACAAAGCGAATGTCGGTATCCGGTGTGACGATTGGTCAGTCTCTGTCAAAAACATGTCTCCCAGTATAGTCATCGAATCATGTTGGCCCATGAGTGAACATAATTCAATAATTTCCCGACTACTAAAATTCGGCGAGTCCCACGTCGTCTTTCTTATCAAGAGCGTCATTGTTTCCAGAAACTTATTAATATCTCTTGAGTGATATTTACCATGTTCGTAAGAGGCCTTAAAATCGTTCAATTTAGTATACTTACTCGCGGTTAGTAAGTTGACGGCCGCATCGTAAAGACCTAATATGAGCAGTTTTAACTTATCAGTATCATCTTCATGGGTATCAATTATCCCTTGAATATCCTTTATCTTTCCATGTTTGATAATGTTCGATAGGGTTTCTTCATCATTAGTCTGATTATCGGTACTGATTATATATCCATTTAAGGGCAACGAGTTAGTAAAATCCCGAATATATGATGATGTAATTTCGGGATTTTGTTTTAATATCTTTACAACATTACCAGTTCTGAGAATCCTATTTAATATTTTAAAATTAATTACAATTGCGCCAGCTGTAACAAACCTCATATATTCCATGGTTATTATACGTTTAATAAAGGCTTCAATCTTATTATACCTTTCTTTAGTCATAAGATAATTGATGGTTTTACTCTTTATATGCACATCTTCACTTATACTTTTAAAATTGGTATTGTAGGTGTGTATTATTTTATCCCTAGTTAAATCTGTATTGTATAAGTTTGGGTTTTTTCTAAAATATGTGTCCATAAAATAATGCTCGATATTTTTGAGAACATCTTGACTATAAGTTGAACAGTATTTATTAATATTATCACATTTAAGCTCATTTACCTGAAAGGTGGCCAGAGACATGAAAATTATTTCAGTCATGATCTGTATACCCAAAGAGGCCTGAATTGAAATATCTATAGGGTCGTCGGATGAACATATTGTAGTAATGATTGGACATATGAAGAAATGAAAAGTTATTTGTCTCACCTTAAATACATTTTCATTGGTTTCAATCTCCTCTGACACACTGTGACCCTTGCTAAAGTTTTTTATAAATATTTGACACAGGCTCGAACGACTGTCCTGTATCTCTCCACGAATTGATTGAAACACTTCGGATAAATCTTCAGATATACCCTTTAATAGAAGATCACTGTGATTATCCATTAACTCTGTGATAATATTGCAAAATAGTGTATTCATATCTTTCTGTTTGGCTTTAGAGATCATATAAAAAGCATCATTGGCTAAAAATAAGTCATTTAATTGATTGAAAAGCTTATACCCCACCTTTGAAGAAAGTGTATTTTTAAAAATTTCAAATATTTGACCCGTATCCACTCCATTATTAGTGTTCATAGGTTTATAACGTAGCTTGTCATCCTCGGTATCTTTTTCAGCCTCATCCTCAGTGTCAGCCTCATCCTCAGTGTCAGCCTCATCCTCAGTGTCAGCCTCATCATCGGTTACTCTTTCTTTGTCGTAAAACATAATTTATGGGCAATCAAATCAATGAATTAATTACATTCAATTGGTAATTTACTTAAGAAATATAGCATATCAAAGAAAAAGTCCGATCGACGGAGCCTTTCTAGACAGAGACAGTAACCCTGTTGAAACTTTTCCTGGATTCATCGTCATTGACATTACTACAAAGAGGATGAGTCAAGGTTTAGAAATGAAATTAGTTTTCTGGCTAAATTGTATTGTAAATAATATACACACATACCGCACATACACGTGACGGAGGTGAGTAGTACAGTTCAAGATCCCCGAAGCGACCAAACAATATCCCGCTAAAGGTCAGTTTTTTGTTTACCCGCTAAAGGGTTAACAGTGATACTATGATTATAAATAGTTAATACTTGTTCTCGTAAAGGTAAATACATAAATGAATTGTATTCAATTGGTAATTTACTTACAACATATAACACATGTATTAATATTTGTAACATAATAACAATAAAAGCAAATACACCTAATGTATATAACAGACATGAAAATATTGTAGTGGGATAATGAATGATAATGAAATGATTGGTATTATCATTAATATTGGATTCTTTACTCATAATACCTAGATTCTTGTGTCTTATTCCCTTATTTAATATTCAACATACATAATTTATTTACTATGGAATTAGTTTTCAACATATATCATTTATTAACTAATACATGAATTCCACATAGGCCTAAATGTATAATTGGACTGATAATAAATATAACACCGGCAAATATGACCAAAGTGTCGATCGGTGTGGACCAGTCAAGTAAGGGATAAATTTTATTATGACCATATCCATTCGTACCACCCATAATATAATATACAATAGAAAATGTCAAATATATAGCCAATACAATAATAGCTTGATAGAAGTGGAATATGCGTTTAGGTATATTGGACACAATATTGTTAAGTATTGTATATACACATGGAATGATATGTTTACTAACATTAAGTAATGTCAGCTTACTAAAGAAATAGGGATATACCAGACACCAATAAAATAGCGTTATAAATATATGGAGACATTCAATTACATTGGAAAAAAACCATACAAGTTTAATATTTATATTCACCCTCATACTCTTTAAGAGTTGAAAAAAGGTTCCTATAAATGATAATACAATCATCCAATTTGTAAAATATATAACCCAATATGGATTATAATTATATATAGATTGTATAACTTCTGAAATACATAAGGATAAGAAATATATACACCAAAACACTCTAAATATTAAATATACATTATGGGGCAATAACTTTGAATTTATAAATAGTTCTTCATTGTGACATTCCATATTAACATGCAACATAGGCGTATTTGAATATATAGTCTTAAGCGGTTGCATGTTGGGTGTAGGTAGAATCTCAAATACAAATGTAATCCACTAGATATATAATTATATCGACAATTTTTCCAAGAATGTCAATCCTTACTCAATAGGACTCCAAGTATGCCATTTTTCATCTTCCGACGAATCCGTAACCGTATTATAGACAGAGCCATCCCAAGGTGTATCAACCGCCCATATATCTGAATGGCCCTTTATAATATCCGACATTCTTATTATTTTCAATTTGGCGGCAGCATCATATGACGATCTGGTATACACACAAAAATATATTTTGGTATTTTTACCCAATGGTTGCCACATCCTACCCTTCGTCTGCTCCTGTATTGCAATCTTGTCCTTTGTACTTAATGTTGATTTTTTAGATATTATCCCCCAAATAATACAATAATCTGTATTTGCTTCTATAATGTTCACGACCATTTAACATATTCCTAACCGACGACGAATATGACTTTGTTTTATTATCAATAGTAACCCAGATACTGGTAAATTGTACAATCCATGACTGTAGCTCGGGTATTTCCATCCAGATATTTATTCCTGCTTTTCATAGTGGGAACTAGACACCATTAATATTTTCATTTATCTCTATATAACTCATTCGTGGCTTCACCGACATATTAGGGATACATTGCCAGTCATTTTTATTAGGTGGCCACATAAAACTGAAAGGTTTTCGCCCCCCATTTATACTTTTCCCATCACAAAACCGCCTAAAAAGTTTCAATACGTTACGGACATTGTTTATAAACTGTACGAGTGAGTCTCCGCTTAGGATATGAGCATATTTCTGAAACCATATATCCAATCCTTTCATGTATTATTCCTGCTTTTCATAGTGGGAACTAGACACCATTAATATTTTCATTTATCTCTATATACCTCATTCGTGGCTTCACCGACATATTAGGGATACATTGCCAGTCATTTTTATTAGGTGGCCACATAAAACTCCCATTTATACTTTTCCCATCACAAAACCGCCTAAAAAGTTTCAATACATTACGGACATTGTTTATATACTGCACGAGTGAGTCTCCGCTTAGGATATGAGCATATTTCTGAAACCATATATCCAATCCTTTCATGTAACACATACAAATCCAAATATATTTTTCAGAATCATACTTTAAGCTATATTCAATATAGTCAAATATTTGGGTGGTATCAAAGAAAAGGATGTGGTTAAGTTCAGCGTCGGCAATCTTTACAATTCTGTTATATAAAGCCGGCTTCGTATTAGTTCGTATGGTCTCCTTAAGACGACACAGTACACTCTGGACTTGTTTTACGGCCTCATTCGGTTTTCCTTTTTTCAATTGTTTAGAAACCAAACCTTGTGTATCGAACATGTCCACCAACTGCTCTATAATTAGTCCTAGTCTATTATAAAACATAGAATGTACCCCACCATCCTCATTATCCTGTTCTTTGAGATTACTTATAACATCCCCATAACTCTTTCGAAAACTAAAGTGGTCATGTACTAGTTGGTGTTTAACAATGTCTTCCAATAGGACGCTCTGTTGTTTAATAAATGTCTGGTCATGGTCACTGAAATTTACTCTAAGGAGTAGAAATATCATATTTAATATAATAAATATGATATATAGAGTAATATTATCTTTGGTTAGTTTGTCTTTTAATAGAGTTTTATTTGATTCCGCATCAATTACCACTATTTCTTCTTCACTGCATGTTACATTGTTCAACTCATTAAAGTCACGTAGGAAACTGGCACTGTCTTCTGTGAATCGCTCATATATATCTGGAATCAACAAATCGTTCAAGAGATAGTCGGCCAGTTCATACCGCCCATCGATTACATCTTCATCACTTAAATACTTTTCTGTTCTGAAAATGCATTTAGTGGCGCAATGTAAACTCTCAAGACACAGTTGATCCACAGATTCACCCCGGGCAATTATTTTGTCCGCTAATATTTGGATAGCTCTTTCCATAGAAATTGAGTTTCGTTTAACCCAGTTTGCACACTGTAATTCTACATTTATTTCAATGTCATTTTTCATTTTTTTTATCTCATGTCGACCATGATTCTCACACTTCCTTTTATTGGATCTTTCGGGGTGTTCATATGTTAACGGATCGCATAGATCGGGCAATTCATCGCACTTCTTTTTTCTGGATGTATATGTTGATGGATTGAATAGATCGGGCAATTCAACATCGGGCAATTCAACATCGGGCAATTCAACATCGGACTCTTCTGAAGATGGATTGACTAGATCGGGCGAATCATCATCGGGCGAATCATCATCGGGCGAATCTCCATCGGGCGAATCATCATCGGGCGAATCATCATCGGGCGAATCATCATCGGGCGAATCATCATTGGGCGAATCATCATCGGGCGAATCATCATCGGGCGAATAATCATCGGGCGAATCATCATCGGGCGAATCATTTGAAGTATC
The DNA here is from genome assembly GCA_037953745.1 of Lithodes maja. Lineage (NCBI taxonomy): Eukaryota > Metazoa > Arthropoda > Malacostraca > Decapoda > Lithodidae > Lithodes > Lithodes maja. Next base: position 29,181 of record JBAKBP010013351.1, read on the forward strand.
ACCCAAATCTAAATAAAATAAAAAGTGTGTTTCATTATTTGTGAGAATTGTATATGTTTACTATATGACATGATATTTCATAAAAAACATTAGAACCTACCAATATATTCTGGTGAAGAATCCATTTATGATAACCCGAGGCCAACTGCAATGATGAGAAGTACCTTGAATATAATACATATATGGAGGGATTTCGCTAACAATGCGCCTGGGTGAACCATTCCCTTCTCGGTCCGAGGCCAACTGAATGATGAGAAACACCTTGACTATATATATATACCGGAGGGGGATGGAGGGAGGGAGGAGAGATCCAGAGTGTGAGTCAAGCAGTGAAGTCATTCTTATTTTTAACCCCTTACATGTCATAAAAAAGTGTATGTTTAATATATTATTTTTGAGAATTGTATATGTTTACTATATGACATGATATTTCACAAAAAACATTAGAACCTACCAATATATTCTGGTGAAGAATCCATTTATGATAACCCGAGGCCAACTGAAATGATGAGAAGTACCTTGAATATAATACATATATGGAGGGATTCCGCTAACAATGCGCCTGGGTGAACCATTCCCTTCTCGGTCCGAGGCCAACTGAATGATGAGAAACACCTTGACTATATATATACCGGAGGGGGATGGAGGGAGGGAGGAGAGATCCAGAGTGTGAGTCAAGCAGTGAAGTCATTCTTATTTTTAACCCCTTACATGTCATAAAAAAGTGTATGTTTAATATATTATTTTTGAGAATTGTATATGTTTACTATATGACATGATATTTCACAAAAAACATTAGAACCTACCAATATATTCTGGTGAAGAATCCATTTATGATAACCCGAGGCCAACTGAAATGATGAGAAGTACCTTGATTATATACACATATATGGAGGGATTTAGAACCCACGCTAACAATGCACCGGGTGAACCATTCCCTTCTCAGCCCTAGGCCAACTTAATTATGAGAATCACCTTTACTATATATATATATATTGGAGGGGATAGTGATATTCCGTCAATAGTGATATTCCGTCAATAGTGATATTCCGTCAATAGTGATATTCCGTCAATAGTGATATTCCGTCAATAGTAATATTCCGTCAATAGTAATATTCCGTCAATAGTGATATTCCGTCAATAGTAATATTCCGTCAATAGTAATATTCCGTCAATAGTAATATTCCGTCAATAGTAATATTCCGTCAATAGTAATATTCCGTCAATAGTAATATTCCGTCAATAGTAAAACTTCCGTCAATAGTAATATTCCGTCAATAGTAATATTCCGTCAATAGTAATATTCCGTCAATAGTAATATTCCGTCAATAGTAAAACTTCCGTCAATAGTAATATTCCGTCAATAGTAATATTCCGTCAATAGTAATATTCCGTCAATAGTAATATTCCGTCAATAGTAATATTCCGTCAATAGTAAAACTTCCGTCAATAGTAATATTCCGTCAATAGTAAAACTTCCGTCAATAGTAATATTCCGTCAATAGTAATATTCCGTCAATAGTAATATTCCGTCAATAGTAATATTCCGTCAATAGTAAAACTTCCATCAATAGTAATATTCCGTCAATAGTAATATTCCGTCAATAGTAAAACTTCCGTCAATAGTAATATTTCGTCAATAGTAATATTCCGTCAATAGTAATATTCCGTCAATAGTAATATTCCGTCAATAGTAACATTCAGTCAATAGTAATATTCCGTCAATAGTAATATTCCGTCAATAGTAATATTCCGTCAATAGTAAAACTTCCGTCAATAGTAAAACTTCCGTCAATAGTAATATTCCGTCAATAGTAATATTCCGTCAATAGAAATATTCCGTCAATAGTAAAACTTCCGTCAATTGTAATATTCCGTCAATAGTAAAACTTCCGTCAATAGTAATATTCCGTCAATAGTAATATTCCGTCAATAGTAATATTCCGTCAATAGTAATATTCCGTCAATAGTAATATTCCGTCAATAGTAATATTCCGTCAATAATAAAACTTCCGTCAATAGTAAAACTTCCGTCAATAGTAATATTCCGTCAATAGTAAAACTTCCGTCAATAGTAAAACTTCCGTCAATAGTAATATTCCGTCAATAGTAATATTCCGTCAATAGTAAAACTTCCGTCAATAGTAAAACTTCCGTCAATAGTAATATTCCGTCAATAGTAATATTCCGTCAATAGTAATATTCCGTCAATAGTAATATTCCGTCAATAGTAATATTCCGTCAATAGTAATATTCCGTCAATAGTAATATTCCGTCAATAGTAATATTCCGTCAATAATAATATTCCGTCAATAGTAATATTCCGTCAATAGTAATATTCCGTCAATAGTAATATTCCGTCAATAGTAAAACTTCCGTCAATAGTAAAACTTCCGTCAATAGTAAAACTTCCGTCAATAGTAAAACTTCCGTCAATAGTAATATTCCGTCAATAGTAATATTCCGTCAATAGTAAAACTTCCGTCAATAGTAAAACTTCCGTCAATAGTAATATTCCGTCAATAGTAAAACTTCCGTCAATAGTAATATTCCGTCAATAGTAATATTCCGTCAATAGTAATATTCCGTCAATAGTAATATTCCGTCAATAATAAAACTTCCGTCAATAGTAAAACTTCCGTCAATAGTAATATTCCGTCAATATAGTAAAACTTCCGTCAATAGTAAAACTTCCGTCAATAGTAATATTCCGTCAATAGTAATATTCCGTCAATAGTAATATTCCGTCAATAGTAATATTCCGTCAATAGTAATATTCCGTCAATAGTAAAACTTCTGTCAATAGTAAAACTTCCGTCAATAGTAATATTCCGTCAATAGTAACATTCCGTCAATAGTAATATTCCGTCAATAGTAATATTCCGTCAATAGTAAAACTTCCGTCAATAGTAATATTCCGTCAATAGTAATATTCCGTCAATAGTAATATTCCGTCAATAGTAATATTCCGTCAATAGTAATATTCCGTCAATAGTAAAACTTCCGTCAATAGTAAAACTTCCGTCAATAGTAATATTCCGTCAATAGTAAAACTTCCGTCAATAGTAATATTCCGTCAATAGTAATATTCCGTCAATAGTAATATTCCGTCAATAGTAATATTCCGTCAATAGTAAAACTTCCGTCAATAGTAATATTCCGTCAATAGTAATATTCCGTCAATAGTAATATTCCGTCAATAGTAATATTCCGTCAATAGTAATATTCCGTCAATAGTAATATTCCGTCAATAGTAAAACTTCCGTCAATAGTAATATTCCGTCAATAGTAAAACTTCCGTCAATAGTAATATTCCGTCAATAGTAATATTCCGTCAATAGTAATATTCCGTCAATAGTAATATTCCGTCAATAGTAATATTCCGTCAATAGTAATATTCCGTCAATAGTAAAACTTCCGTCAATAGTAAAACTTCCGTCAATAGTAAAACTTCCGTCAATAGTAAAACTTCCGTCAATAGTAAAACTTCCGTCAATAGTAAAACTTCCGTCAATAGTAAAACTTCCGTCAATAGTAAAACTTCCGTCAATAGTAAAACTTCCGTCAATAGTAATATTCCGTCAATAGTAATATTCCGTCAATAGTAAAACTTCCGTCAATAGTAAAACTTCCGTCAATAGTAAAACTTCCGTCAATAGTAATATTCCGTCAATAGTAATATTCCGTCAATAGTAAAACTTCCGTCAATAGTAATATTCCGTCAATAGTAATATTCCGTCAATAGTAATATTCCGTCAATAGTAATATTCCGTCAATAGTAATATTCCGTAGTAATATTCCGTCAATAGTAATATTCCGTCAATAGTAAAACTTCCGTCAATAGTAATATTCCGTCAATAGTAATATTCCGTCAATAGTAATATTCCGTCAATAGTAATATTCCGTCAATAGTAAAACTTCCGTCAATAGTAAAACTTCCGTCAATAGTAAAACTTCCGTCAATAGTAAAACTTCCGTCAATAGTAAAACTTCCGTCAATAGTAATATTCCGTCAATAGTAATATTCCGTCAATAGTAATATTCCGTCAATAGTAATATTCCGTCAATAGTAATATTCCGTCAATAGTAATATTCCGTTAATAGTAATATTCCGTCAATAGTAAAACTTCCGTCAATAGTAAAACTTCCGTCAATAGAAAAACTTCCGTCAATAGTAATATTCCGTCAATAGTAATATTCCGTCAATAGTAAAACTTCCGTCAATAGTAAAACTTCCGTCAATAGTAATATTCCGTCAATAGTAAAACTTCCGTCAATAGTAATATTCCGTCAATAGTAATATTCCGTCAATAGTAATATTCCATCAATAGTAATATTCCGTCAATAATAAAACTTCCGTCAATAGTAAAACTTCCGTCAATAGTAATATTCCGTCAATAGTAAAACTTCCGTCAATAGTAAAACTTCCGTCAATAGTAAAACTTCCGTCAATAGTAATATTCCGTCAATAGTAATATTCCGTCAATAGTAATATTCCGTCAATAGTAATATTCCGTCAATAGTAATATTCCGTCAATAGTAAAACTTCCGTCAATAGTAAAACTTCCGTCAATAGTAATATTCCGTCAATAGTAATATTCCGTCAATAGTAATATTCCGTCAATAAAACTTCCGTCAATAGTAATATTCCGTCAATAGTAAAACTTCCGTCAATAGTAAAACTTCCGTCAATAGTAATATTCCGTCAATAGTAATATTCCGTCAATAGTAACATTCCGTCAATAGTAATATTCCGTCAATAGTAATATTCCGTCAATAGTAATATTCCGTCAATAGTAATATTCCGTCAATAGTAATATTCCGTCAATAGTAAAACTTCCGTCAATAGTAAAACTTTCCGTCAATAGTAATATTCCGTCAATAGTAAAACTTCCGTCAATAGTAATATTCCGTCAATAGTAATATTCCGTCAATAGTAATATTCCGTCAATAGTAATATTCCGTCAATAGTAAAACTTCCGTCAACAGTAGTATTCCGTCAATAGTAATATTCCGTCAATAGTAATATTCCGTCAATAGTAATATTCCGTCAATAGTAATATTCCGTCAATAGTAATATTCCGTCAATAGTAATATTCCGTCAATAGTAAAACTTCCGTCAATAGTAATATTCCGTCAATAGTAAAACTTCCGTCAATAGTAATATTCCGTCAATAGTAAAACTTCCGTCAATAGTAATATTCCGTCAATAGTAATATTCCGTCAATAGTAATATTCCGTCAATAGTAATATTCCGTCAATAGTAATATTCCGTCAATAGTAATATTCCGTCAATAGTAATATTCCGTCAATAGTAAAACTTCCGTCAATAGTAAAACTTCCGTCAATAGTAAAACTTCCGTCAATAGTAAAACTTCCGTCAATAGTAAAACTTCCGTCAATAGTAAAACTTCCGTCAATAGTAATATTCCGTCAATAGTAAAACTTCCGTCAATAGTAAAACTTCCGTCAATAGTAAAACTTCCGTCAATAGTAATATTCCGTCAATAGTAATATTCCGTCAATAGTAAAACTTCCGTCATAGTAATATTCCGTCAATAGTAATATTCCGTCAATAGTAATATTCCGTCAATAGTAATATTCCGTCAATAGTAATATTCCGTCAATAGTAAAACTTCCGTCAATAGTAATATTCCGCCAATAGTAATATTCCGTCAATAGTAATATTCCGTCAATAGTAATATTCCGTCAATAGTAAAACTTCCGTCAATAGTAAAACTTCCGTCAATAGTAAAACTTCCGTCAATAGTAAAACTTCCGTCAATAGTAATATTCCGTCAATAGTAATATTCCGTCAATAGTAATATTCCGTCAATAGTAATATTCCGTCAATAGTAATATTCCGTCATAGTAATATTCCGTCAATAGTAATATTCGTCAATAGTAATATTCCGTCAATAGTAATATTCCGTCAATAGTCCGTCAATAGTAATATTCCGTCAATAGTATATTCCGTCAATAGTAATATTCCGTCAATAGTAATATTCCGTCAATAGTAATATTCCGTCAATAGTAATATTCCGTCAATAGTAATATTCCGTCAATATTCCGTCAATATTCTGTCAATATTCCGTCAATATTCCGTCAATATTCGTCAATAGCAAAACTTCCGTCAATAGTAAAACTTACGTCAATAGTAATATTCCGTCAATAGTAATATTCCGTCAATAGTAATATTCCGTCAATAGTAATTCCGTCAATAGTAATATTCGTCAATAGTAATATTCCGTCAATAGTAATATTCCGTCAATAGTAAAACTTCCGTCAATAGTAATATTCCGTCAATAGTAATATTCCGTCAATAGTAATATTCCGTCAATAGTAATATTCCGTCAATATAGTAATATTCCGTCAATAGTAATATTCCATCAATAGTAATATTCCGTCAATAGTAATATTCCGTCAATAGTAAAACTTCCGTCAATAGTAATATTCGTCAATAGTAATATTCCGTCAATAGTAATATTCCGTCAATAGTAATATTCCGTCAATAGTAAAACTTCCGTCAATAGTAAAACTTCCGTCAATAGTAAAACTTCCGTCAATAGTAAAACTTCCGTCAATAGTAATATTCCGTCAATAGTAATATTCCGTCAATAGTAATATTCCGTCAATAGTAATATTCCGTCAATAGTAATATTCCGTCAATAGTAATATTCCGTCAATAGTAACATTCCGTCAATAGTAATATTCCGTCAATAGTAATATTCCGTCAATAGTAATATTCCGTCAATAGTAATGTTCCGTCAATAGTAATATTCCGTCAATAGTAATATTCCGTCAATAGTAATATTCCGTCAATAGTAATATTCCGTCAATAGTAATATTCCGTCAATAGTAATATTCCGTCAATATTCCGTCAATATTCCGTCAATATTCCGTCAATATTCCGTCAATATTCCGTCAATAGTAAAACTTCCGTCAATAGTAAAACTTCCGTCAATAGTAAAACTTCCGTCAATAGTAAAACTTCCGTCAATAGTAAAACTTCCGTCAATAGTAAAACTTCCAGTCAATAGTAATATTCCGTCAATAGTAATATTCCGTCAATAGTAAAACTTCCGTCAATAGTAAAACTTCCGTCAATAGTAAAACTTCCGTCAATAGTAATTATTCCGTCAATAGTAATATTCCGTCAATAGTAAAACTTCCGTCAATAGTAATATTCCGTCAATAGTAATATTCCGTCAATAGTAATATTCCGTCAATAGTAATATTCCGTCAATAGTAATATTCCGTCAATAGTAATATTCCATCAATAGTAATATTCCGTCAATAGTAATATTCCGTCAATAGTAAAACTTCCGTCAATAGTAATATCCGTCAATAGTAATATTCCGTCAATAGTAATATTCCGTCAATAGTAATATTCCGTCAATAGTAATATTCCGTCAATAGTAAAACTTCCGTCAATAGTAAAACTTCCGTCAATAGTAAAATTTCCTTCAATAGTAAACCTTCCTTCAATAGTAAAACTTCCGTCAATAGTAATATTCCGTCAATAGTAATATTCCGTCAATAGGAATATTCCGTCAATAGGAATATTCCGTCAATAGTAATATTCCGTCAATAGTAATATTCATTCAATAGTAATATTCCGTCAATAGTAATATTCCGTCAATAGTAATATTCCGTCATAGTAATATTCCGTCAATAGTAATATTCCGTCAATAGTAATATTCCGTCAATAGTAATATTCCGTCAATAGTAATATTCCGTCAATAGTAATATTCCGTCAATAGCAATATTCCGTCAATAGTAAAACTTCCGTCAATAGTAAAACTTCCGTCAATAGTAAAACTTCCGTCAATAGTAATATTCCTCAATATAGTAATTCCGTCAATAGTAAACTTCCGTCAATAGTAAAACTTCCGTCAATAGTAATATTCCGTCAATAGTAAAACTTCCGTCAATAGTAATATTCGTCAATAGTAATATTCCGTCAATAGTAATATTCCGTCAATAGTAATATTCCGTCAATATTAAAACTTCCGTCAATAGTAAAACTTCCGTCAATAGTAATATTCCGTCAATAGTAAAACTTCCGTCAATAGTAAAACTTCCGTCAATAGTAAAACTTCCGTCAATAGTAATATTCCGTCAATAGTAATATTCCGTCAATAGTAATATTCCGTCAATAGTAATATTCCGTCAATAGTAATATTCCGTCAATAGTAAAACTTCCGTCAATAGTAAAACTTCCGTCAATAGTAATATTCCGTCATAGTAATATTCCGTCAATAGTAATATTCCGTCAATAGTAAAACTTCCGTCAATAGTAATATTCCGTCAATAGTAAAACTTCCGTCAATAGTAAAACTTCCGTCAATAGTAATATTCCGTCAATAGTAATATTCCGTCAATAGTAATATTCCGTCAATAGTAATATTCGTCAATAGTAATATTCCGTCAATAGTAAAACTTCCGTCAATAGTAAAACTTCCGTCAATAGTAATATTCCGTCAATAGTAAAACTTCCGTCAATAGTAATATTCCGTCAATAGTAATATTCCGTCAATAGTAATATTCCGTCAATAGTAATATTCCGTCAATAGTAAAACTTCCGTCAATAGTAATATTCCGTCAATAGTAATATTCCGTCAATAGTAATATTCCGTCAATAGTAATATTCCGTCAATAGTAATATTCCGTCAATAGTAATATTCCGTCAATAGTAAAACTTCCGTCAATAGTAATATTCTGTCAATAGTAAAACTTCCGTCAATAGTAATATTCCGTCAATAGTAATATTCCGTCAATAGTAATATTCCGTCAATAGTAATATTCCGTCAATAGTAATATTCTGTCAATAGTAATATTCCGTCAATAGTAATATTCCTGTCAATAGTAATATTCCGTCAATAGTAATATTCCGTCAATAGTAATATTCCGTCAATAGTAATATTCCGTCAATAGTAAATTCCGTCAATAGTAAAACTTCCGTCAATAGTAAAACTTCCGTCAATAGTAAAACTTCCGTCAATAGTAAAACTTCCGTCAATAGTAAAACTTCCGTCAATAGTAAAACTTCCGTCAATAGTAATATTCCGTCAATAGTAAAACTTCCGTCAATAGTAAAACTTCCGTCAATAGTAAAACTTCCGTCAATAGTAATATTCCGTCAATAGTAATATTCCGTCAATAGTAAAACTTCCGTCAATAGTAATATTCCGTCAATAGTAATATTCCGTCAATAGTAATATTCCGTCAATAGTAATATTCCGTCAATAGTAATATTCCGTCAATAGTAATATTCCGTCAATAGTAAAACTTCCGTCAATAGTAATATTCCGTCAATAGTAATATTCCGTCAATAGTAATATTCCGTCAATAGTAATATTCCGTCAATAGTAAAACTTCCGTCAATAGTAAAACTTCCGTCAATAGTAAAACTTCCGTCAATAGTAAAACTTCCGTCAATAGTAATATTCCGTCAATAGTAATATTCCGTCAATAGTAATATTCCGTCAATAGTAATATTCCGTCAATAGTAATATTTCCGTCAATAGTAATTTCCGTCAATAGAATTTTCCGTCAATAGAAATATTCCGTCAATAGTAATATTCCCGTCAATAGTAATATTCCGTCAATAGTAATATTCCGTCAATAGTAATATTCCGTCAATAGTAATATTCCGTCAATAGTAATATTCCGTCAATAGTAATATTCCGTCAATAGTAATATTCGTCAATAGTAATATTCCGTCAATAGTAATATTCCGTCAATAGCAATAATCCGTCAATAGCAATATTCCGTCAATAGTAATATTCCGTCAATAGTAATATTCCGTCAATAGTAATTATCTCCGTCAGATATTCCGTCAATAGTAATATTCCGTCAATAGTAATATTCCGTCAATAGTAATATTCCGTCAATAGTAATATTCCGTCAATAGTAATATTCCGTCATAGTAATATTCCGTCAATAGTAATATTCCGTCAATAGTAATATTCCGTCAATAGTAATATTCCGTCCATAGTAATATTCCGTCAATAGTAATATTCCGTCAATAGCAATATTCCGTCAATAGTAAAACTTCCGTCAATAGTAAAACTTCCGTCAATAGTAAAACTTCCGTCAATAGTAATATTCCGTCAATAGTAATATTCCGTCAATAGTAAAACTTCCGTCAATAGTAAAACTTCCGTCAATAGTAATATTCCGTCAATAGTAAAACTTCCGTCAATAGTAATATTCCGTCAATAGTAATATTCCGTCAATAGTAATATTCCGTCAATAGTAATATTCCGTCAATAATAAAACTTCCGTCAATCGTAAAACTTCCGTCAATAGTAATATTCCGTCAATAGTAAAACTTCCGTCAATAGTAATATTCCGTCAATAGTAATATTCCGTCAATAGTAATATTCCGTCAATAGTAATATTCCGTCAATAGTAATATTCCGTCAATAGTAATATTCCGTCAATAGTAAAACTTCCGTCAATAGTAAAACTTCCGTCAATAGTAATATTCCGTCAATAGTAATATTCCGTCAATAGAAATATTCCGTCAATAGTAAAACTTCCGTCAATAGTAATATTCCGTCAATAGTAAAACTTCCGTCAATAGTAAAACTTCCGTCAATAGTAATATTCCGTCAATAGTAATATTCCGTCAATAGTAATATTCCGTCAATAGTAATATTCCGTCAATAGTAATATTCCGTCAATAGTAATATTCCGTCAATAGTAAAACTTCCGTCAATAGTAAAACTTCCGTCAATAGTAATATTCCGTCAATAGTAAAACTTCCGTCAATAGTAATATTCCGTCAATAGTAATATTCCGTCAATAGTAATATTCCGTCAATAGTAATATTCCGTCAATAGTAAAACTTCCGTCAATAGTAATATTCCGTCAATAGTAATATTCCGTCAATAGTAATATTCCGTCAATAGTAATATTCCGTCAATAGTAATATTCCGTCAATAGTAAAACTTCCGTCAATAGTAATATTCCGTCAATAGTAAAACTTCCGTCAATAGTAATATTCCGTCAATAGTAATATTCCGTCAATAGTAATATTCCGTCAATAGTAATATTCCGTCAATAGTAATATTCTGTCAATAGTAATATTCCGTCAATAGTAATAGTAATATTCCGTCAATAGTAATATTCCGTCAATAGTAAAACTTCCGTCAATAGTAAAACTTCCGTCAATAGTAAAACTTCCGTCAATAGTAAAACTTCCGTCAATAGTAAAACTTCCGTCAATAGTAAAACTTCCGTCAATAGTAAAACTTCCGTCAATAGTAATATTCCGTCAATAGTAAAACTTCCGTCAATAGTAAAACTTCCGTCAATAGTAAAACTTCCGTCAATAGTAATATTCCGTCAATAGTAATATTCCGTCAATAGTAAAACTTCCGTCAATAGTAATATTCCGTCAATAGTAATATTCCGTCAATAGTAATATTCCGTCAATAGTAATATTCCGTCAATAGTAATATTCCGTCAATAGTAATATTCCGTCAATAGTAATATTCCGTCAATAGTAAAACTTCCGTCAATAGTAATATTCCGTCAATAGTAATATTCCGTCAATAGTAATATTCCGTCAATAGTAATATTCCGTCAATAGTAATATTCCGTCAATAGTAAAACTTCCGTCAATAGTAAAACTTCCGTCAATAGTAAAACTTCCGTCAATAGTAAAACTTCCGTCAATAGTAAAACTTCCGTCAATAGTAATATTCCGTCAATAGTAATATTCCGTCAATAGTAATATTCCGTCAATAGTAATATTCCGTCAATAGTAATATTCCGTCAATAGTAATTTTCCGTCAATAGAAATATTCCGTCAATAGTAATATTCCGTCAATAGTAATATTCCGTCAATAGTAATATTCCGTCAATAGTAATATTCCATCAATAGTAATATTCCGTCAATAGTCCGTCAATAGTAATATTCCGTCAATAGTAATATTCCGTCAATAGTAATATTCCGTCAATAGTAATATTCCGTCAATAGCAATATTCCGTCAATAGTAATATTCCGTCAATAGTAATATTCCGTCAATATTCCGTCAATATTCCGTCAATATTCCGTCAATATTCCGTCAATATTCCGTCAATAGTAAAACTTCCGTCAATAGTAAAACTTCCGTCAATAGTAAAACTTCCGTCAATAGTAATATTCCGTCAATAGTAATATTCCGTCAATAGTAATATTCCGTCAATAGTAATATTCCGTCAATAGTAATATTCCGTCAATAGTAATATTCCGTCAATAGTAATATTCCGTCAATAGTAAAACTTCCGTCAATAGTAATATTCCGTCAATAGTAATATTCCGTCAATAGTAATATTCCGTCAATAGTAATATTCCGTCAATAGTAATATTTCGTCAATAGTAATATTCCGTCAATAGTAATATTCCGTCAATAGTAAAACTTCCGTCAATAGTAATATTCCGTCAATAGTAATATTCCGTCAATAGTAATATTCCGTCAATAGTAATATTCCGTCAATAGTAAAACTTCCGTCAATAGTAAAACTTCCGTCAATAGTAAAACTTCCGTCAATAGTAATATTCCGTCAATAGTAATATTCCGTCAATAGTAATATTCCGTCAATAGTAATATTCCGTCAATAGTAATATTCCGTCAATAGAAATATTCCGTCAATAGTAATATTCCGTCAATAGTAATATTCCGTCAATAGTAATATTCCGTCAATAGTAATATTCCGTCAATAGTAATATTCCGTCAATAGTAATATTCCGTCAATATTCCGTTAATATTCCGTTAATATTCCGTCAATATTCCGTAAATATTCCGTCAATATTCCGTCAATATTCCGTCAATATTCCGTCAATATTCCGTCAATAGTAAAACTTCCGTCAATAGTAAAACTTCCGTCAATAGTAAAACTTCCGTCAATAGTAAAACTTCCGTCAATAGTAATATTCCGTCAATAGTAATATTCCGTCAATAGTAAAACTTCCGTCAATAGTAAAACTTCCGTCAATAGTAAAACTTCCGTCAATAGTAATATTCCGTCAATAGTAATATTCCGTCAATAGTAATATTCCGTCAATAGTAATATTCCGTCAATAGTAATATTCCGTCAATAGTAATATTCCGTCAATAGTAATATTCCGTCAATAGTAATATTCCATCAATAGTAATATTCCGTCAATAGTAATATTCCGTCAATAGTAATATTCCGTCAATAGTAATATTCCGTCAATAGTAATATTCCGTCAATAGTAATATTCCGTCAATAGTAATATTCCGTCAATAGTAATATTCCGTCAATAGTAAAACTTCCGTCAATAGTAAAACTTCCGTCAATAGTAATATTCCGTCAATAGTAAAACTTCCGTCAATAGTAATATTCCGTCAATAGTAATATTCCGTCAATAGTAATATTCCGTCAATAGTAATATTCCGTCAATAGTAAAACTTCCGTCAATAGTAATATTCCGTCAATAGTAATATTCCGTCAATAGTAATATTCCGTCAATAGTAATATTCCGTCAATAGTAATATTCCGTCAATAGTAATATTCCGTCAATAGTAAAACTTCCGTCAATAGTAATATTCCGTCAATAGTAAAACTTCCGTCAATAGTAATATTCCGTCAATAGTAAAACTTCCGTCAATAGTAATATTCCGTCAATAGTAATATTCCGTCAATAGTAATATTCCGTCAATAGTAATATTCCGTCAATAGTAATATTCCGTCAATAGTAATATTCCGTCAATAGTAATATTCCATCAATAGTAAAACTTCCGTCAATAGTAAAACTTCCGTCAATAGTAAAACTTCCGTCAATAGTAAAACTTCCGTCAATAGTAAAACTTCCGTCAATAGTAAAACTTCCGTCAATAGTAAAACTTCCGTCAATAGTAAAACTTCCGTCAATAGTAATATTCCGTTAATAGTAAAACTTCCGTCAATAGTAAAACTTCCGTCAATAGTAAAACTTCCGTCAATAGTAAAACTTCCGTCAATAGTAATATTCCGTCAATAGTAATATTCCGTCAATAGTAAAACTTCCGTCAATAGTAATATTCCGTCAATAGTAATATTCCGTCAATAGTAATATTCCGTCAATAGTAATATTCCGTCAATAGTAATATTCCGTCAATAGTAATATTCCGTCAATAGTAAAACTTCCGTCAATATTAATATTCCGTCAATAGTAATATTCCGTCAATAGTAATATTCCGTCAATAGTAATATTCCGTCAATAGTAATATTCCGTCAATAGTAAAACTTCCGTCAATAGTAAAACTTCCGTCAATAGTCAAACTTCCGTCAATAGTAAAACTTCCGTCAATAGTAAAACTTCCGTCAATAGTAATATTCCGTCAATAGTAATATTCCGTCAATAGTAATATTCCGTCAATAGTAATATTCCGTCAATAGTAATATTCCGTCAATAGTAATATTCCGTCAATAGTAATATTCCGTCAATAGTAATATTCCGTCAATAGTAATATTCCGTCAATAGTCCGTCAATAGTAATATTCCGTCAATAGTAATATTCCGTCAATAGTAATATTCCGTCAATAGTAATATTCCGTCAATAGTAATATTCCGTCAATAGTAATATTCCGTCAATAGTAATATTCCGTCAATATTCCGTCAATATTCCGTCAATATTCCGTCAATATTCCGTCAATATTCCGTCAATAGTAAAACTTCCGTCAATAGTAAAACTTCCGTCAATAGTAATATTCCGTCAATAGTAATATTCCGTCAATAGTAATATTCCGTCAATAGTAATATTCCGTCAATAGTAATATTCCGTCAATAGTAATATTCCGTCAATAGTAATATTCCGTCAATAGTAATATTCCGTCAATAGTAAAACTTCCGTCAATAGTAATATTCCGTCAAGAGTAATATTCCGTCAATAGTAATATTCCGTCAATAGTAATATTCCGTCAATAGTAAAACTTCCGTCAATAGTAATATTCCGTCAATAGTAATATTCCGTCAATAGTAATATTCCGTCAATAGTAATATTCCGTCAATAGCAAAACTTCCGTCAATAGTAAAACTTCCGTCAATAGTAAAACTTCCGTCAATAGTAATATTCCGTCAATAGTAATATTCCGTCAATAGTAATATTCCGTCAATAGTAATATTCCGTCAATAGTAATATTCCGTCAATAGTAATATTCCGTCAATAGTAATATTCCGTCAATAGTAATATTCCGTCAATAGTAATATTCCGTCAATAGTAATATTCTGTCAATAGTAATATTCCGTCAATAGTAATATTCCGTCAATAGTAATATTCCGTCAATATTCCGTTAATATTCCGTTAATATTCCGTCAATATTCCGTCAATATTCCGTCAATATTCCGTCAATATTCCGTCAATAGTAAAACTTCCGTCAATAGTAAAACTTCCGTCAATAGTAAAACTTCCGTCAATAGTAAAACTTCCGTCAATAGTAATATTCCGTCAATAGTAATATTCCGTCAATAGTAATATTCCGTCAATAGTAATATTCCGTCAATAGTAATATTCCGTCAATAGTAATATTCCGTCAATAGTAATATTCCGTCAATAGTAATATTCCGTCAATAGTAAAACTTCCGTCAATATTAATATTCCGTCAATAGTAATATTCCGTCAATAGTAATATTCCGTCAATAGTAATATTCCGTCAATAGTAATATTCCGTCAATAGTAAAACTTCCGTCAATAGTAAAACTTCCGTCAATAGTCAAACTTCCGTCAATAGTAAAACTTCCGTCAATAGTAAAACTTCCGTCAATAGTAATATTCCGTCAATAGTAATATTCCGTCAATAGTAATATTCCGTCAATAGTAATATTCCGTCAATAGTAATATTCTGTCAATAGTAATATTCCGTCAATAGTAATATTCCGTCAATAGTAATATTCCGTCAATAGTCCGTCAATAGTAATATTCCGTCAATAGTAATATTCCGTCAATAGTAATATTCCGTCAATAGTAATATTCCGTCAATAGTAATATTCCGTCAATAGTAATATTCCGTCAATAGTAATATTCCGTCAATATTCCGTCAATATTCCGTCAATATTCCGTCAATATTCCGTCAATATTCCGTCAATATTCCGTCAATAGTAAAACTTCCGTCAATAGTAATATTCCGTCAATAGTAATATTCCGTCAATAGTAATATTTCCGTCAATAGTAATATTCCGTCAATAGTAATATTCCGTCAATAGTGATATTCCGTCAATAGTGATATTCCGTCAATAGTGATATTCCGTCAATAGTGATATTCCGTCAATAGTGATATTCCGTCAATAGTGATATTCCGTCAATAGTAAAACTTCCGTCAATAGTAATATTCCGTCAATAGTAATATTCCGTCAATAGTAATATTCCGTCAATAGTAATATTCCGTCAATAGTAATATTCCGTCAATAGTAATATTCCGTCAATAGTAAAACTTCCGTCAATAGTAAAACTTCCGTCAATAGTAATATTCCGTCAATAGTAAAACTTCCGTCAATAGTAATATTCCGTCAATAGTAATATTCCGTCAATAGTAATATTCCGTCAATAGTAATATTCCGTCAATAGTAAAACTTCCGTCAATAGTAATATTCCGTCAATAGTAATATTCCGTCAATAGTAATATTCCGTCAATAGTAATATTCCGTCAATAGTAATATTCCGTCAATAGTAAAACTTCCGTCAATAGTAATATTCCGTCAATAGTAAAACTTCCGTCAATAGTAATATTCCGTCAATAGTAATATTCCGTCAATAGTAATATTCCGTCAATAGTAATATTCCGTCAATAGTAATATTCCGTCAATAGTAATATTCTGTCAATAGTAATATTCCGTCAATAGTAATATTCCGTCAATAGTAATATTCCGTCAATAGTAATATTCCGTCAATAGTAAAACTTCCGTCAATAGTAAAACTTCCGTCAATAGTAAAACTTCCGTCAATAGTAAAACTTCCGTCAATAGTAAAACTTCCGTCAATAGTAAAACTTCCGTCAATAGTAAAACTTCCGTCAATAGTAATATTCCGTCAATAGTAAAACTTCCGTCAATAGTAAAACTTCCGTCAATAGTAAAACTTCCGTCAATAGTAATATTCCGTCAATAGTAATATTCCGTCAATAGTAAAACTTCCGTCAATAGTAATATTCCGTCAATAGTAATATTCCGTCAATAGTAATATTCCGTCAATAGTAATATTCCGTCAATAGTAATATTCCGTCAATAGGAATATTCCGTCAATAGTAATATTCCGTCAATAGTAAAACTTCCGTCAATAGTAATATTCCGTCAATAGTAATATTCCGTCAATAGTAATATTCCGTCAATAGTAATATTCCGTCAATAGTAATATTCCGTCAATAGTAAAACTTCCGTCAATAGTAAAACTTCCGTCAATAGTAAAACTTCCGTCAATAGTAAAACTTCCGTCAATAGTAAAACTTCCGTCAATAGTAATATTCCGTCAATAGTAATATTCCGTCAATAGTAATATTCCGTCAATAGTAATATTCCGTCAATAGTAATATTCCGTCAATAGTAATTTTCCGTCAATAGAAATATTCTGTCAATAGTAATATTCCGTCAATAGTAATATTCCGTCAATAGTAATATTCCGTCAATAGTAATATTCCGTCAATAGTAATATTCCGTCAATAGTCCGTCAATAGTAATATTCCGTCAATAGTAATATTCCGTCAATAGTAATATTCCGTCAATAGTAATATTCCGTCAATAGTAATATTCCGTCAATAGCAATATTCCGTCAATAGCAATATTCCGTCAATAGCAATATTCCGTCAATAGCAATATTCCGTCAATAGTAATATTCCGTCAATAGTAATATTCCGTCAATAGTAATATTCCGTCAATAGTAATATTCCGTCAATAGTAATATTCCGTCAATATTCCGTCAATATTCCGTCAATATTCCGTCAATATTCCGTCAATATTCCGTCAATAGTAAAACTTCCGTCAATAGTAAAACTTCCGTCAATAGTAAAACTTCCGTCAATAGTAATATTCCGTCAATAGTAATATTCCGTCAATAGTAATATTCCGTCAATAGTAATATTCCGTCAATAGTAATATTCCGTCAATAGTAATATTCCGTCAATAGTAATATTCCGTCAATAGTAATATTCCGTCAATAGTAATATTCCGTCAATAGTAAAACTTCCGTCAATAGTAATATTCCGTCAATAGTAATATTCCGTCAATAGTAATATTCCGTCAATAGTAATATTCCGTCAATAGTAATATTTCATCAATAGTAATATTCCGTCAATAGTAATATTCCGTCAATAGTAAAACTTCCGTCAATAGTAATATTCCGTCAATAGTAATATTCCGTCAATAGTAATATTCCGTCAATAGTAATATTCCGTCAATAGTAAAACTTCCGTCAATAGTAAAACTTCCGTCAATAGTAAAACTTCCGTCAATAGTAAAACTTCCGTCAATAGTAATATTCCGTCAATAGTAATATTCCGTCAATAGTAATATTCCGTCAATAGTAATATTCCGTCAATAGTAATATTCCGTCAATAGAAATATTCCGTCAATAGTAATATTCCGTCAATAGTAATATTCCGTCAATAGTAATATTCCGTCAATAGTAATATTCCGTCAATAGTAATATTCCGTCAATAGTAATATTCCGTCAATAGTAATATTCCGTCAATATTCCGTTAATATTCCGTTAATATTCCGTCAATATTCCGTAAATATTCCGTCAATATTCCGTCAATATTCCGTCAATATTCCGTCAATATTCCGTCAATAGTAAAACTTCCGTCAATAGTAAAACTTCCGTCAATAGTAAAACTTCCGTCAATAGTAAAACTTCCGTCAATAGTAAAACTTCCGTCAATAGTAATATTCCGTCAATAGTAATATTCCGTCAATAGTAAAACTTCCGTCAATAGTAAAACTTCCGTCAATAGTAAAACATCCGTCAATAGTAATATTCCGTCAATAGTAATATTCCGTCAATAGTAATATTCCGTCAATAGTAATATTCCGTCAATAGTAATATTCCATCAATAGTAATATTCCGTCAATAGTAATATTCCGTCAATAGTAAAACTTACGTCAATAGTAATATTCCGTCAATAGTAATATTCCGTCAATAGTAATATTCCGTCAATAGTAATATTCCGTCAATAGTAATATTCCGTCAATAGTAATATTCCGTCAATAGTAAAACTTCCGTCAATAGTAAAACTTCCGTCAATAGTAATATTCCGTCAATAGTAAAACTTCCGTCAATAGTAATATTCCGTCAATAGTAATATTCCGTCAATAGTAATATTCCGTCAATAGTAATATTCCGTCAATAGTAAAACTTCCGTCAATAGTAATATTCCGTCAATAGTAATATTCCGTCAATAGTAATATTCCGTCAATAGTAATATTATTCCGTCAATAGTAATATTCCGTCAATAGTAATATTCCGTCAATAGTAAAACTTCCGTCAATAGTAATATTCCGTCAATAGTAAAACTTCCGTCAATAGTAATATTCCGTCAATAGTAAAACTTCCGTCAATAGTAATATTCCGTCAATAGTAATATTCCGTCAATAGTAATATTCCGTCAATAGTAATATTCCGTCAATAGTAATATTCCATCAATAGTAAAACTTCCGTCAATAGTAAAACTTCCGTCAATAGTAAAACTTCCGTCAATAGTAAAACTTCCGTCAATAGTAAAACTTCCGTCAATAGTAAAACTTCCGTCAATAGTAAAACTTCCGTCAATAGTAAAACTTCCGTCAATAGTAATATTCCGTCAATAGTAAAACTTCCGTCAATAGTAAAACTGCCGTCAATAGTAAAACTTCCGTCAATAGTAAAACTTCCGTCAATAGTAATATTCCGTCAATAGTAATATTCCGTCAATAGTAAAACTTCCGTCAATAGTAATATTCCGTCAATAGTAATATTCCGTCAATAGTAATATTCCGTCAATAGTAATATTCCGTCAATAGTAATATTCCGTCAATAGTAAAACTTCCGTCAATATTAATATTCCGTCAATAGTAATATTCCGTCAATAGTAATATTCCGTCAATAGTAATATTCCGTCAATAGTAATATTCCGTCAATAGTAAAACTTCCGTCAATAGTAAAACTTCCGTCAATAGTCAAACTTCCGTCAATAGTAAAACTTCCGTCAATAGTAAAACTTCCGTCAATAGTAATATTCCGTCAATAGTAATATTCCGTCAATAGTAATATTCCGTCAATAGTAATATTCCGTCAATAGTAATATTCCGTCAATAGTAATATTCCGTCAATAGTAATATTCCGTCAATAGTCCGTCAATAGTAATATTCCGTCAATAGTAATATTCCGTCAATAGTAATATTCCGTCAATAGTAATATTCCGTCAATAGTAATATTCCGTCAATAGTAATATTCCGTCAATATTCCGTCAATATTCCGTCAATATTCCGTCAATATTCCGTCAATATTCCGTCAATATTCCGTCAATATTCCGTCAATAGTAAAACTTCCGTCAATAGTAAAACTTCCGTCAATAGTAATATTCCGTCAATAGTAATATTCCGTCAATAGTAATATTCCGTCAATAGTAATATTCCGTCAATAGTAATATTCCGTCAATAGTAATATTCCGTCAATAGTAATATTCCGTCAATAGTAAAACTTCCGTCAATAGTAATATTCCGTCAATAGTAATATTCCGTCAATAGTAATATTCCGTCAATAGTAATATTCCGTCAATAGTAAAACTTCCGTCAATAGTAATATTCCGTCAATAGTAATATTCCGTCAATAGTAATATTCCGTCAATAGTAATATTCCGTCAATAGCAAAACTTCCGTCAATAGTAAAACTTCCGTCAATAGTAAAACTTCCGTCAATAGTAATATTCCGTCAATAGTAATATTCCGTCAATAGTAATATTCCGTCAATAGTAATATTCCGTCAATAGTAATATTCCGTCAATAGTAATGTTCCGTCAATAGTAATATTCCGTCAATAGTAATATTCCGTCAATAGTAATATTCTGTCAATAGTAATATTCCGTCAATAGTAATATTCCGTCAATAGTAATATTCCGTCAATATTCCGTTAATATTCCGTTAATATTCCGTCAATATTCCGTCAATATTCCGTCAATATTCCGTCAATATTCCGTCAATATTCCGTCAATAGTAAAACTTCCGTCAATAGTAAAACTTCCGTCAATAGTAAAACTTCCGTCAATAGTAAAACTTCCGTCAATAGTAATATTCCGTCAATAGTAATATTCCGTCAATAGTAATATTCCGTCAATAGTAATATTCCGTCAATAGTAATATTCCGTCAATAGTAATATTCCGTCAATAGTAATATTCCGTTAATAGTAAAACTTCCGTCAATAGTAATATTCCGTCAATAGTAATATTCCCTCAATAGTAATATTCCGTCAATAGTAATATTCCGTCAATAGTAATATTCCGTCAATAGTAATATTCCGTCAATAGTAATATTCCGTCAATAGTGATATTCCGTCAATAGTAATATTCCGTCAATAGTAATATTCCGTCAATAGTAATATTCCGTCAATAGTAATATTCCGTCAATAGTGATATTCCGTCAATAGTAATATTCCGTCAATAGTAAAACTTCCGTCAATAGTAAAACTTCCGTCAATAGTAAAACTTCCGTCAATAGTAATATTCCGTCAATAGTAATATTCCGTCAATAGTAATATTCCGTCAATAGTAATATTCTGTCAATAGTAATATTCCGTCAATAGTAATATTCCGTCAATAGTAATATTCCGTCAATAGTAAAACTTTCGTCAATAGTAATATTCCGTCAATAGTAAAACTTTCGTCAATTCGTCTATAGTAATACTTTCGTCAATTCGTCTATAGTAATATTCCGTCAATTCGTCAATAGTAATATTCGTCAATAGTAATATTCCGTCAATAGTAATATTCCGTCAATAGTAATATTCCGTCAATAGTAATATTCCGTCAATAGTAATATTCCGTCAATAGTGATATTCCGTCAATAGTAATATTCCGTCAATAGTGATACTTTCGTCAATAGTGATACTTTCGTCAATAGTGATACTTTCGTCAATAGTGATACTTTCGTCAATAGTAATATTCCGTCAATAGTAATATTCCGTCAATAGTAATATTCCGTCAATAGTAATATTCCGTCAATAGTAATATTCCGTCAATAGTGATATTCCGTCAATAGTTATATTCCGTCAATAGTGATATTCCGTCAATAGTGATACTTTCGTCAATAGTAATATTCCGTCAATAGTAATATTCCGTCAATAGTAATATTCCGTCAATAGTGATATTCCGTCAATAGTGATATTCCGTCAATAGTGATATTCCGTCAATAGTGATATTCCGTCAATAGTGATATTCCGTCAATAGTAATATTCCTGTCAATAGTAATATTCCTGTCAATAGTAATATTCCGTCAATAGTAATATTCCGTCAATAGTAATATTCCGTCAATAGTAATATTCCGTCAATAGTAATATTCCGTCAATAGTAATATTCCGTCAATAGTAATTTTCCGTCAATAGTAAAACTTCCGTCAATAGTAAAACTTCCGTCAATAGTAAAACTTCCGTCAATAGTAATATTCCGTCAATAGTAATATTCCGTCAATAGTAATATTCCGTCAATAGTAATATTCCGTCAATAGTAATATTCCGTCAATAGTAAAACTTCCGTCAATAGTAATATTCCGTCAATAGTAATATTCCGTCAATAGTAATATTCCGTCAATAGTAATATTCCGTCAATAGTAAAACTTCCGTCAATAGTAAAACTTCCGTCAATAGTAAAACTTCCGTCAATAGTAAAACTTCCGTCAATAGTAATATTCCGTCAATAGTAATATTCCGTCAATAGTAATATTCCGTCAATAGTAATATTCCGTCAATAGTAATATTCCGTCAATAGTAATGTTCCGTCAATAGTAATATTCCGTCAATAGAAATATTCCGTCAATAGTAATATTCCGTCAATAGTAATATTCCGTCAATAGTAATATTCCGTCAATAGTAATATTCCGTCAATAGTAATATTCCGTCAATAGTAATATTCCGTCAATAGTAATATTCCGTCAATAGTAAAACTTCCGTCAATAGTAAAACTTCCGTCAATAGTAATATTCCGTCAATAGTAATATTCCGTCAATAGTAATATTCCGTCAATAGTAAAACTTCCGTCAATAGTAAAACTTCCGTCAATAGTAAAACTTCCGTCAATAGTAAAACTTCCGTCAATAGTAATACTTCCGTCAATAGTGATATTCCGTCAATAGTGATATTCCATCAATAGTAATATTCCGTCAATAGTAATATTCCATCAATAGTAAAACTTCCGTCAATAGTAATATTCCGTCAATAGTAATATTCCGTCAATAGTAATATTCCATCAATAGTAATATTCCATCAATAGTAATATTCCGTCAATAGTAATATTCCGTCAATAGTAATATTCCGTCAATAGTAAAACTTCCGTCAATAGTCAAACTTCCGTCAATAGTCAAACTTCCGTCAATAGTAAAACTTCCGTCAATAGTAAAACTTCCGTCAATAGTAATATTCCGTCAATAGTAATATTCCGTCAATAGTAATATTCCGTCAATAGTGATATTCCGTCAATAGTGATATTCCGTCAATAGTGATATTCCGTCAATAGTGATATTCCGTCAATAGTAATATTCCGTCAATAGTAATATTCCGTCAATAGTAATATTCCGTCAATAGTAATATTCTGTCAATAGTAATATTCCGTCAATAGTAATATTCCATCAATAGTAATATTCCATCAATAGTAAAACTTCCGTCAATAGTAATATTCCGTCAATAGTAAAACTTCCGTCAATAGTAAAACTTCCGTCAATAGTAAAACTTCCGTCAATAGTAAAACTTCCGTCAATAGTAAAACTTCCGTCAATAGTAATGTTCCGTCAATAGTAATATTCCGTCAATAGTAATATTCCGTCAATAGTAATATTCCGTCAATAGTAATATTCCGTCAATAGTAAAACTTCCGTCAATAGTAAAACTTCCGTCAATAGTAAAACTTCGTCAATAGTAAAACTTCCGTCAAAAGTAATATTCCGTCAATAGTAATATTCCGTCAATAGTAAAACTTCCGTCAATAGTAAAACTTCCGTCAATAGTAATATTCCGTCAATAATAATATTCCGTCAATAGTAATATTCCGTCAATAGTAAAACTTCCGTCAATAGTAAAACTTCCGTCAATAGTAAAACTTCCGTCTATAGTAATATTCCGTCAATAGTAATATTCCGTCAATAGTAATATTCCGTCAATAGTAAAACTTCCGTCAATAGTAAAACTTCCGTCAATAGTAAAACTTCCGTCAATAGTAAAACTTCCGTCAATAGTAATACTTCCGTCAATAGTGATATTCCGTCAATAGTGATATTCCGTCAATAGTAATATTCCGTCAATAGTAATATTCCGTCAATAGTGATATTCCGTCAATAGTGATATTCCGTCAATAGTGATATTCCGTCAATAGTGATATTCCGTCAATTGTAATATTCCGTCAATAGTAATGTTCCGTCAATAGTAATGTTCCGTCAATAGAAATATTCCGTCAATAGTAATATTCCGTCAATAGTAATTTTCCGTCAATAGTAATATTCCGTCAACAGTAATATTCCGTCAACAGTAATATTCCGTCAATAGTAATATTCCGTCAATAGTAATATTCCGTCAATAGTAATTTTCCGTCAATAGTAATATTCCGTCAATAGTAATATTCCGTCAATAGTAATATTCCGTCAATAGTAATATTCCGTCAATAGTAATTTTCCGTCAATAGTAATTTTCCGTCAATAGTAATTTTCCGTCAACACTAATATTCCGTCAATAGTAATATTCCGTCAATAGTAATTTTCCGTCAATAGTAATTTTCCGTCAATAGTAATGTTCCGTCAACAGTAATATTCCGTCAATAGTGATATTCCGTCAATAGTGATATTCCGTCAATAGTGATATTCCGTCAATAGTAATATTCCGTCAATAGTAATATTCCGTCAATAGTAATATTCCGTCAACAGTAATATTCCGTCAATAGTAATATTCCGTCAACAGTAATACTTTCGTCAATTCGTCTATAGTAATATTCCGTCAATAGTGATATTCCGTCAATAGTAATACTTTCGTCAATTCGTCTATAGTAATATTCCGTCAATTCGTCTATAGTAATATTCCGTCAATTCGTCTATAGTAATATTCCGTCAATAGTAATATTCCGTCAATAGTAATATTCCGTCAATAGTAATATTCCGTCAATAGTGATATTCCGTCAATAGTGATATTCCGTCAATAGTGATATTCCGTCAATAGTCATATTCCGTCAATAGTAATATTCCGTCAATAGTAATATTCCGTCAATAGTAATATTCCGTCAATAGTAATATTCCGTCAATAGTGATATTCCGTCAATAGTGATATTCCGTCAATAGTGATATTCCGTCAATAGTGATAATAGTGATATTCCATCAATAGTGATATTCCGTCAATAGTGATATTCCGTCAATAGTGATATTCCGTCAATAGTGATATTCCGTCAATAGTAATATTCCGTCAATAGTAATATTCCGTCAATAGTAATATTCCGTCAATAGTAATATTCCGTCAATAGTAAAACTTCCGTCAATAGTAAAACTTCCGTCAATAGTAAAACTTCCGTCAATAGTAAAACTTCCGTCAATAGTAAAACTTCCGTCAATAGTAAAACTTCCGTCAATAGTAAAACTTCCGTCAATAGTAAAACTTCCGTCAATAGTAAAACTTCCGTCAATAGTAATATTCCATCAATAGTAAAACTTCCGTCAATAGTAAAACTTCCGTCAATAGTAAAACTTCCGTCAATAGTAAAACTTCCGTCAATAGTAAAACTTCCGTCAAAAGTAAAACTTCCGTCAATAGTAATATTCCGTCAATAGTAAAACTTCCGTCAACATTAATATTCCGTCAACAGTAATATTCCGTCAATAGAAATATTCCGTCAATAGTAAAACTTCCGTCAATAGTAAAACTTCCGTCAATAGTAAAACTTCCGTCAATAGTAAAACTTCCGTCAATAGTAATATTCCGTCAATAGTAATATTCCGTCAATAGTAATATTCCGTCAATAGTAATATTCCGTCAATAGTAATATTCCGTCAATAGTAATATTCCGTCAATAGTAATATTCCGTCAATAGTGATATTCCGTCAATAGTGATATTCCGTCAATAGTGATATTCCGTCAATAGTAATATTCCGTCAATAGTAATATTCCGTCAATAGTAATATTCCGTCAATAGTAATATTCCGTCAATAGTAATATTCCGTCAATAGTGATATTCCGTCAATAGTGATATTCCGTCAATAGTGATATTCCGTCAATAGTGATATTCCGTCAATAGTAAAACTTCCGTCAATAGTAATATTCCGTCAATAGTAATATTCCGTCAATAGTAATATTCCGTCAATAGTGATATTCCGTCAATAGTGATATTCCGTCAATAGTAATATTCCGTCAATAGTAATATTCCGTCAATAGTAATATTCCGTCAGTAGTAATATTCCGTCAATAGTGATATTCCGTCAATAGTAATATTCCGTCAATAGTAATATTCCGTCAATAGTAAAACTTCCGTCAATAGTAATATTCCGTCAATAGTAATATTCCGTCAATAGTAAAACTTCCGTCAATAGTAAAACTTCCGTCAATAGTAAAACTTCCGTCAATAGTAAAACTTCCGTCAATAGTAAAACTTCCGTCAATAGTAAAACTTCCGTCAATAGTAAAACTTCCGTCAATAGTAAAACTTCCGTCAATAGTAAAACTTCCGTCAATAGTAAAACTTCCGTCAATAGTAAAACTTCCGTCAATAGTAAAACTTCCGTCAATAGTAAAACTTCCGTCAATAGTAATATTCCGTCAATAGTAATATTCCGTCAATAGTAATATTCTGTCAATAGTAATATTCCGTCAATAGTGATATTCCGTCAATAGTAATATTCTGTCAATAGTAATATTCCGTCAATAGTGATATTCCGTCAATAGTGATATTCCGTCAATAGTAATATTCCGTCAATAGTAATATTCCGTCAATAGTAATATTCCGTCAATAGTAATATTCCGTCAATAGTAATATTCCGTCAATAGTGATATTCCGTCAATAGTGATATTCCGTCAATAGTAATATTCCGTCAATAGTAATATTCCGTCAATAGTAATATTCCGTCAATAGTAATATTCCGTCAATAGTGATATTCCGTCAATAGTGATATTCCGTCAATAGTAATATTCCGTCAATAGTAATATTCCGTCAATAGTAATATTCCGTCAATAGTAATATTCCGTCAATAGTGATATTCCGTCAATAGTAATACTTCCGTCAATAGTAATATTCCGTCAATAGTAATATTCCGTCAATAGTAATATTCCGTCAATAGTAATATTCCGTCAATAGTAATATTCCGTCAATAGTAATACTTCCGTCAATAGTAATATTCCGTCAATAGTAATACTTCCGTCAATAGTAATATTCCGTCAATAGTAATATTCCGTCAATAGTAATATTCCGTCAATAGTGATATTCCGTCAATAGTGATATTCCGTCAATAGTGATATTCCGTCAATAGTGATATTCCGTCAATAGTGATATTCCGTCAATAGTAATATTCCGTCAATAGTAATATTCCGTCAATAGTAATATTCCGTCAATAGTAATATTCCATCAATAGTAATATTCCATCAATAGTAAAACTTCCGTCAATAGTAATATTCCGTCAATAGTAAAACTTCCGTCAATAGTAAAACTTCCGTCAATAGTAAAACTTCCGTCAATAGTAAAACTTCCGTCAATAGTAATGTTCCGTCAATAGTAGTATTCCGTCAATAGTAATATTCCGTCAATAGTAATATTCCGTCAATAGTAATATTCCGTCAATAGTAATATTCCGTCAATAGTAAAACTTCCGTCAATAGTAAAACTTCCGTCAATAGTAAAACTTCGTCAATAGTAAAACTTCCGTCAATAGTAATATTCCGTCAATAGTGATATTCCGTCAATAGTGATATTCCGTCAATAGTGATATTCCGTCAATAGTGATATTCCGTCAATAGTGATATTCCGTCAATAGTCATATTCCGTCAATAGTAATATTCCGTCAATAGTAATATTCCGTCAATAGTAATATTCCGTCAATAGTAATATTCCATCAATAGTAATATTCCATCAATAGTAAAACTTCCGTCAATAGTAATATTCCGTCAATAGTAATATTCCGTCAATAGTAAAACTTCCGTCAATAGTAAAACTTCCGTCAATAGTAAAACTTCCGTCTATAGTAATATTCCGTCAATAGTAATATTCCGTCAATAGTAATATTCCGTCAATAGTAAAACTTCCGTCAATAGTAAAACTTCCGTCAATAGTAAAACTTCCGTCAATAGTAAAACTTCCGTCAATAGTAATACTTCCGTCAATAGTGATATTCCGTCAATAGTGATATTCCGTCAATAGTAATATTCCGTCAATAGTAATATTCCGTCAATAGTGATATTCCGTCAATAGTGATATTCCGTCAATAGTGATATTCCGTCAATAGTGATATTCCGTCAATAGTAATATTCCGTCAATAGTAATGTTCCGTCAATAGTAATGTTCCGTCAATAGTAATATTCCGTCAATAGTAATATTCCGTCAATAGTAATTTTCCGTCAATAGTAATATTCCGTCAATAGTAATATTCCGTCAATAGTAATATTCCGTCAATAGTAATATTCCGTCAATAGTAATATTCCGTCAATAGTAATTTTCCGTCAATAGTAATTTTCCGTCAATAGTAATTTTCCGTCAACACTAATATTCCGTCAATAGTAATATTCCGTCAATAGTAATTTTCCGTCAATAGTAATTTTCCGTCAATAGTAATTTTCCGTCAACAGTAATATTCCGTCAATAGTGATATTCCGTCAATAGTGATATTCCGTCAATAGTGATATTCCGTCAATAGTAATATTCCGTCAATAGTAATATTCCGTCAATAGTAATATTCCATCAATAGTAATTTTCCGTCAATAGTAATATTCCGTCAACAGTAATATTCCGTCAATAGTAATATTCCGTCAACAGTAATACTTTCGTCAATTCGTCTATAGTAATATTCCGTCAATAGTGATATTCCGTCAATAGTAATACTTTCGTCAATTCGTCTATAGTAATATTCCGTCAATTCGTCTATAGTAATATTCCGTCAATTCGTCTATAGTAATATTCCGTCAATAGTAATATTCCGTCAATAGTAATATTCCGTCAATAGTAATATTCCGTCAATAGTGATATTCCGTCAATAGTGATATTCCGTCAATAGTGATATTCCGTCAATAGTCATATTCCGTCAATAGTAATATTCCGTCAATAGTAATATTCCGTCAATAGTAATATTCCGTCAATAGTAATATTCCGTCAATAGTGATATTCCGTTAATAGTGATATTCCGTCAATAGTGATATTCCGTCAATAGTGATAATAGTGATATTCCATCAATAGTGATATTCCGTCAATAGTGATATTCCGTCAATAGTGATATTCCGTCAATAGTGATATTCCGTCAATAGTGATATTCCGTCAATAGTAATATTCCGTCAATAGTAATATTCCGTCAATAGTAATATTCCGTCAATAGTAATATTCCGTCAATAGTAAAACTTCCGTCAATAGTAAAACTTCCGTCAATAGTAAAACTTCCGTCAATAGTAAAACTTCCGTCAATAGTAAAACTTCCGTCAATAGTAAAACTTCCGTCAATAGTAAAACTTCCGTCAATAGTAAAACTTCCGTCAATAGTAAAACTTCCGTCAATAGTAATATTCCATCAATAGTAAAACTTCCGTCAATAGTAAAACTTCCGTCAATAGTAAAACTTCCGTCAATAGTAAAACTTCCGTCAATAGTAAAACTTCCGTCAATAGTAAAACTTCCGTCAATAGTAATATTCCGTCAATAGTAAAACTTCCGTCAACATTAATATTCCGTCAACAGTAATATTCCGTCAATAGAAATATTCCGTCAATAGTAAAACTTCCGTCAATAGTAAAACTTCCGTCAATAGTAAAACTTCCGTCAATAGTAAAACTTCCGTCAATAGTAATATTCCGTCAATAGTAATATTCCGTCAATAGTAATATTCCGTCAATAGTAATATTCCGTCAATAGTAATATTCCGTCAATAGTAATATTCCGTCAATAGTGATATTCCGTCAATAGTGATATTCCGTCAATAGTGATATTCCGTCAATAGTAATATTCCGTCAATAGTAATATTCCGTCAATAGTAATATTCCGTCAATAGTAATATTCCGTCAATAGTAATATTCCGTCAATAGTAATATTCCGTCAATAGTGATATTCCGTCAATAGTGATATTCCGTCAATAGTGATATTCCGTCAATAGTGATATTCCGTCAATAGTAAAACTTCCGTCAATAGTAATATTCCGTCAATAGTAATATTCCGTCAATAGTAATATTCCGTCAATAGTGATATTCCGTCAATAGTGATATTCCGTCAATAGTAATATTCCGTCAATAGTAATATTCCGTCAATAGTAATATTCCGTCAGTAGTAATATTCCGTCAATAGTGATATTCCGTCAATAGTGATATTCCGTCAATAGTAATATTCCGTCAATAGTAATATTCCGTCAATAGTAAAACTTCCGTCAATAGTAATATTCCGTCAATAGTAATATTCCGTCAATAGTAAAACTTCCGTCAATAGTAAAACTTCCGTCAATAGTAAAACTTCCGTCAATAGTAAAACTTCCGTCAATAGTAAAACTTCCGTCAATAGTAAAACTTCCGTCAATAGTAAAACTTCCGTCAATAGTAAAACTTCCGTCAATAGTAAAACTTCCGTCAATAGTAAAACTTCCGTCAATAGTAAAACTTCCGTCAATAGTAAAACTTCCGTCAATAGTAAAACTTCCGTCAATAGTAAAACTTCCGTCAATAGTAATATTCCGTCAATAGTAATATTCCGTCAATAGTAATATTCTGTCAATAGTAATATTCCGTCAATAGTGATATTCCGTCAATAGTAATATTCTGTCAATAGTAATATTCCGTCAATAGTGATATTCCGTCAATAGTGATATTCCGTCAATAGTAATATTCCGTCAATAGTAATATTCCGTCAATAGTAATATTCCGTCAATAGTAATATTCCGTCAATAGTAATATTCCGTCAATAGTGATATTCCGTCAATAGTGATATTCCGTCAATAGTAATATTCCGTCAATAGTAATATTCCGTCAATAGTAATATTCCGTCAATAGTAATATTCCGTCAATAGTAATATTCCGTCAATAGTGATATTCCGTCAATAGTGATATTCCGTCAATAGTAATATTCCGTCAATAGTAATATTCCGTCAATAGTAATATTCCGTCAATAGTAATATTCCGTCAATAGTGATATTCCGTCAATAGTAATACTTCCGTCAATAGTAATATTCCGTCAATAGTAATATTCCGTCAATAGTAATATTCCGTCAATAGTAATATTCCGTCAATAGTAATACTTCCGTCAATAGTAATATTCCGTCAATAGTAATACTTCCGTCAATAGTAATATTCCGTCAATAGTAATATTCCGTCAATAGTAATATTCCGTCAATAGTGATATTCCGTCAATAGTGATATTCCGTCAATAGTGATATTCCGTCAATAGTGATATTCCGTCAATAGTGATATTCCGTCAATAGTGATATTCCGTCAATAGTAATATTCCGTCAATAGTAATATTCCGTCAATAGTAATATTCCATCAATAGTAATATTCCATCAATAGTAAAACTTCCGTCAATAGTAATATTCCGTCAATAGTAAAACTTCCGTCAATAGTAAAACTTCCGTCAATAGTAAAACTTCCGTCAATAGTAAAACTTCCGTCAATAGTAATGTTCCGTCAATAGTAATATTCCGTCAATAGTAATATTCCGTCAATAGTAATATTCCGTCAATAGTAATATTCCGTCAATAGTAATATTCCGTCAATAGTAAAACTTCCGTCAATAGTAAAACTTCCGTCAATAGTAAAACTTCGTCAATAGTAAAACTTCCGTCAATAGTAATATTCCGTCAATAGTGATATTCCGTCAATAGTGATATTCCGTCAATAGTGATATTCCGTCAATAGTGATATTCCGTCAATAGTGATATTCCGTCAATAGTCATATTCCGTCAATAGTAATATTCCGTCAATAGTAATATTCCGTCAATAGTAATATTCCGTCAATAGTAATATTCCATCAATAGTAATATTCCATCAATAGTAAAACTTCCGTCAATAGTAATATTCCGTCAATAGTAATATTCCGTCAATAGTAAAACTTCCGTCAATAGTAAAACTTCCGTCAATAGTAAAACTTCCGTCTATAGTAATATTCCGTCAATAGTAATATTCCGTCAATAGTAATATTCCGTCAATAGTAAAACTTCCGTCAATAGTAAAACTTCCGTCAATAGTAAAACTTCCGTCAATAGTAAAACTTCCGTCAATAGTAATACTTCCGTCAATAGTGATATTCCGTCAATAGTGATATTCCGTCAATAGTCATATTCCGTCAATAGTAATATTCCGTCAATAGTGATATTCCGTCAATAGTGATATTCCGTCAATAGTGATATTCCGTCAATAGTAATATTCCGTCAATAGTAATGTTCCGTCAATAGTAATGTTCCGTCAATAGTAATATTCCGTCAATAGTAATATTCCGTCAATAGTAATTTTCCGTCAATAGTAATATTCCGTCAACAGTAATATTCCGTCAACAGTAATATTCCGTCAATAGTAATATTCCGTCAATAGTAATATTCCGTCAATAGTAATTTTCCGTCAATAGTAATATTCCGTCAATAGTAATATTCCGTCAATAGTAATATTCCGTCAATAGTAATATTCCGTCAATAGTAATATTCCGTCAATAGTAATATTCCGTCAATAGTAATTTTCCGTCAATAGTAATTTTCCGTCAATAGTAATTTTCCGTCAACAGTAATATTCCGTCAACAGTAATATTCCGTCAATAGTAATTTTCCGTCAATAGTAATTTTCCGTCAATAGTAATTTTCCGTCAACAGTAATATTCCGTCAATAGTGATATTCCGTCAATAGTGATATTCCGTCAATAGTGATATTCCGTCAATAGTAATATTCCGTCAATAGTAATATTCCGTCAATAGTAATATTCCGTCAATAGTAATTTTCCGTCAATAGTAATATTCCGTCAACAGTAATATTCCGTCAATAGTAATATTCCGTCAATAGTAAAACTTCCGTCAATAGTAAAACTTCCGTCAATAGTAAAACTTCCGTCAATAGTAATATTCCGTCAATAGTAATATTCCGTCAATAGTAAAACTTCCGTCAATAGTAATATTCCGTCAATAGTAATATTCCGTCAATAGTAATATTCCGTCAATAGTAATATTCCGTCAATAGTAATATTCCGTCAATAGTAATATTCCATCAATAGTAATATTCCGTCAATAGTAATATTCCGTCAATAGTAAAACTTCCGTCAATAGTAATATTCCGTCAATAGTAATATTCCGTCAATAGTAATATTCCGTCAATAGTAATATTCCGTCAATAGTAATATTCCGTCAATAGTAAAACTTCCGTCAATAGTAAAACTTCCGTCAATAGTAAAATTTCCTTCAATAGTAAACCTTCCTTCAATAGTAAAACTTCCGTCAATAGTAATATTCCGTCAATAGTAATATTCCGTCAATAGGAATATTCCGTCAATAGGAATATTCCGTCAATAGTAATATTCCGTCAATAGTAATATTCATTCAATAGTTATATTCCGTCAATAGTAATATTCCGTCAATAGTAATATTCCGTCATAGTAATATTCCGTCAATAGTAATATTCCGTCAATAGTAATATTCCGTCAATAGTATATTCCGTCAATAGTAATATTCCGTCAATAGTAATATTCCGTCAATATCGTCATATTCCGTCAATATTCCGTCAATATTCCGTCAATATTCCGTCAATAGAAAAAATTCCGTCAATAGTAAAACTTCCGTCAATAGTAAAACTTCCGTCAATAGTAAAACTTCCCGTCAATAGTAATATTCCGTCAATAGTAATATTCCGTCAATAGTAATATTCCGTCAATAG
>JBAKBP010013352.1:0-63384 GCA_037953745.1 Lithodes maja
CACGGAGGAGTAGCACTCTACCTAAGGGAGGATATGGCTGCAAATACTGAAACTTTAGTTGCATTCTCAAACGGCACAACAGAGCTACTAGCAGTACACATAAGACAAACCGACATGCTCATCATAATTTTGTACCGACCTCCAAACACCACAGGGGAAATTTTCAAGGAGGTCACAGAGAAGATACAATCACTCCTACAAAATCTTCCAACTCCCGCTACAGATGTCATCATCACAGGAGATTTCAACCTGCCCATCATCAATTGGGCAACCATGAAAATAGATGGAGGAACCAGGGATGAAAAACAGCAAGCCAAGGAGCTAATGACTATCATGGACACTGCATACATGAAGCAATACATCTAGGAACCCACAAGAGGCAACAACACACTGGACTTACTATTTGGCAACAACTTCGACCTGGTACACTCGTACGAAACTGTAAAAACTATAATGTCCGACCACAGCCTCATCAAAGTTAGAACCCCCACACCAGCCGTCACACCACCAAGAAGATGTCAACAGGAATCAGGCCAAATACCCTGCACCTCTCTGAAAGATCTCAACTTCTACAGCAAAGATATAGACTGGGACAGACTGAGAGCAGAACTGGCAGGAACTGATTGGAGGGCACTATTCGAAGATAAAAACGTCGACGAAACTCTCAGTATCCTCCAGAAACAATGCCTGGAGACCTGTAAAAACACCATACCACCCAAATCAAGCAGGAAGCAGAGCAAGCAGATTCCCAGAGATAGAAAAATACTAATGAAGAAAAGGACGTACTTGAGAGCCAAGCAAAGGAAGACCAGCTATGCGCACAATATCACCAAACTACAAGAAGAGCTCGATGAAGTTGAACGTAAACTCATCCAGTCACACCAAGAGCAAAGAACACGTGAAGAACTCCAAGCAGTTGCAAACATACGAGTAAATAGCAAATTCTTCTATGCATACACAAAAAGGAGACTCAGGAACACCTCAACAATAGGACCACTTGCAAAACCTACGGGTGAACTTGAGAGTGACCCAACCGAAATGGCCGAGATACTCAAACAGCAGTACGAAAGTGTCTTCAGCCCGCCAAATGAAGACAAGAAAATCGAGAATGCAACGACCTTCTTTGGCAACGCTCCAGGGACACCACATCAACTCTCCTCGGTAACAGTATCAACAGAGGACATAATAGCAGCCATCGACAAGATTGGACCAAACTCTGCGGCAGGACCAGACGGCTTTCATGCCCAACTGCTAAAAAACTGCAAACATCAGCTAGCCTTGCCTCTAAAACTGCTGTGGAGCAAGTCCCTCCAAACTGGATATGTACCACAATCCCTAAAAGAAGGTAATGTCACACCAATACACAAAGGGGGTAGTAAAGGCATAGCCAAAAATTACAGACCAGTGGTGCTGACGTCACATCTTATTAAAATCATAGAAAGAACAATACGAGCTAAGATGGTCAGCTTCCTGGAAGATAACGAGGCGTTCAACGAGGGGCAACATGGCTTTAGAAAAGGCCGCTCCTGCCTCTCACAACTACTATCACACTACGACAAAATCCTACAGGATATTCAAGACGGAGAAAATGTAGACGTCATATATCTAGATTTCGCCAAAGCTTTTGACAAGGTGGACCATGGGATCCTTCTACATAAACTCAAATCACTGGGAATAGGGGGAGACCTTGGAAGATGGCTCCACAGCTTCATCACCAACAGAAAACAAAGAGTCACGGTTCAAGGAAGCCTATCAGAAGCAGGTGGGGTCATCAGCGGAGTACCACAAGGATCAGTACTGGGACCTCTCCTATTCCTCATCATGATAGGAGACATCGACAGGGACCTGGAACACTCAACAGCCACATAGTTTGCAGACGACACCAGACTCATGAAGAAAATCACCTCACAACATGATGCTCAGCTACTACAACAAGACTTGGACAAAATCCTGAAGTGGGCAGAAGAAAACAACATGGCCCTAAACGGAGACAAGTTCGAGCTTCTAAGGTACGGGAACAAGAGAGCACTACAAAACGACACCAACTACAAAAGTGGACAGCAAGAAATTACCGCCAAGGACACAGTGAAGGACTTGGGAGTAAATATGAGCAGTGACGCCACTTTTTCCCAGCATATTACCAAAGCCACAACAACAGCAAAACAAATAGCAGGCTGGATCCTGAGAACCTTCCACACAAGAAATGAGAGGTGTATGCTAACACTGTGGAAGTCACTGGTCCTACCACGACTGGAGTACTGCTCCCAGCTCTGGTCTCCCCAAAAAGTAGGAGAAATAACAGAAATTGAAGCCACCCAGAGGACATTCACCAGTAAAATCCATGGGTTTCAACACTTTAACTACTGGGAGAGACTTAAGGAGCTGCAGCTGTACTCACTTCAAAGACGTAGGGAGAGATACATCATCATCTACGTCTGGAAGATTTTGGAAAAAAAGGTACCAAATCCAAACATCCAAGAGACTCAGCACCAAAGGCGAGGGAGGCTGTGCTATGTGAGGACTACGCCGGGATCAACACAAAAAATCAAATCCCTGATCCATCACAGCTTTACATACAATGGAACCAGACTGTTCAACTGTATACCAGCCCCTCTCAGGAACATGACCGGGGTGTCTCCAGACACCTTCAAGAAACACTTGGACATGTGGCTGGCCAAAATACCGGACCGGCCACCAACACCAGGATACCCCAGCACCAACTCCAACCGACTTCTGGAATGGAGAGTGGAAGAAAGGGAGCTGCCTGGTCGCAGTGGAGCCCCAGCTCAACTGTGTCACTAACGGACGGAATACAACTAAGTGTAAGTGTAAGTGTATTTCGATACGTATGCATTTTAGCCTAGCTTGGTAGAACTATGGAATTTAGGCTACATTGAACGAAGGATAATGGGAGCCACTAGCCTAACACTCCCCACCTCCTAGAAAAAGCGGAAAACATTACCGAAACTAGGCTAGGACCTAGCCTACCACTAAATTTCCCGTGATTTTTCTTTTTGGTAATTTGCATCATTAGGCTAGGCTATAGGCCTAGGCCTAAACAGTTTAATTTAGTAACAATACCCGGAAAATGTTGGTTTAATGTTATTTTAATAGCCTACCACAAATTTTGATATATTTGAAGATAAATAATGAATCTATAGGCCTATGGTGGAGCCGTGGTGGTCAAGTGGTAAGCACGCTCGCGTGTGAATCTGAAAGACCCGGGATCGAATCCCTGCCACGGCGGACATTTAGTGGGTGCGGTAGTACGTCCTAGCATGTTTCACATGCTTGCACCCAGTCAGGGGACATCCTGACGACGTATACAGATAAAACACACATAACAAAGCCACTCCAACACCTTCCTCTCTCTCCAACACCCCTTCTCCCCTCTCAACACTCTTCTCTGAGCTATTGCCGATAAAAATGGCATGTTCAGTCCTGTACAGAATCGTAAGATTCAGAGTCGTAAAGATTCCAGGACGAGCTCATCAGCGGCGGATCCCCAGATCGACCGTGGTGATTGTCACCTAAACATCTACAAAACAAACAAACAATGCTCTAAAGATCATAAGAACATTTGTTTTAACCCGCGGCAAAACCTAATAAAAAAGTATGGTACTAAAATGTCTTGTTCGTAACAAGGTTGTCAATACGGTACTTTCCCGTTATCAATGTACAATCAAGCTGAAGAATGCAGAGTAAACACCATAGACTTCATCGACTTTTCTTTCACCTTCGTATAATCGACAGCCATTTTTTATTTTTTTTATTAAGGGATTAGTACTCAACCAGTGGGGGCAGCAGCCCCCACCCATAATACTAGGTTAGGTTAGGTTGTTAGGTTAGGCTAATGTCTTTTCAAATCACTATCGGGGAGCGTATCTCAACATCGATCGATAGGCCTAATGGGGAAAATAGGTTTTCCCGAGATTTCTAATTAATTACAAACACTATATAGGCCTATTGATGCAAATGACCAATTTTGTTTATAAAAAACACTTCGCGGTATTAATGGTCAAAGGAATCTGCTGATATAAACGTAAACACCATATGTCCGCATAGTCTACTAGCGAGTTTGTCTTGCTCTTGAAGATCAGATGTGGTTCGGGAAGTAATGCCTTAACAATGGCACTTCCCTGAGAGGTTCTTGTAATTTTCCTTTTGTGACGTGCTCTGTTTAATTATATTGTATTGTCTTGAAAGCACCCTTGGACGCTCCGATCACTGAACTATAAATAGTAGCGTATCTGAACGTCCAAAGGTGCGTTTTCAAGCTCAAGACTGAATACGCTTGCAGAAAATGCGGTGCAAGCCAGTAGCGCATCGGAGCGTCCCAAGGATGCGTTCAAGAGCAAAACAAACTCTCTAGCAAACGATGTGGTGTTTACGTTTATGTCAGTAGCTTCCTTTGACCATTAATCTGAATGTTTTGAAGTAGGTAATAGGCTACAATGACAATGGTTAACTTTTAAAGTGAATTCATGAACATATGATATGTGTGTGCTCCATTATGTGTCATTTGAGTGGACTAATGCCTCAAAATGGGGACTTTGGGACTTCTTGAAATTCGGACCATCGGGTGAATTCGGATTTGGCCTCAAATTAAAAAATTCTGACTATTGGGAGATTCGAATCATCGGTCGTCGGATTAAAGGACTTTTACTGTATCTACAAATTATAATAGTGTCTTTTATTCTAAATCTCGAAAATGCCGCTTAGCATTGATATTTTGCAATACAAGCAGGCATTAACCGAAAAAGCATTTGTACCCAAGTCAACTGATGCCCAAACGAACACTTACCTCCAGCTATCGGGTACCGTATGTGCCTCAGTGCCTGTGTATATACATATAGTACATATACAATACCTTGTCATGTTTAGGCCTCTCATATTTTTTCTGTTTCAGGGTGATCGTGTCCGTCAGATGAAAACAGATGGAGCGCCGGAGATTGATATTAAGAAAGAAGTTCAAGAATTAAAGAACCGTAAAAAGGTAAACACTGTACACTCGGTCAAAGAAGTATCTGCACCCCTACGCTGATCATCTGGTTTGTACAACTCGATAGAGTTTGCACCTCTGCCTGCAACTATATCCATGTTTCAGAGACGATCCTCTCTGACAATGGATATAGTTGTAGGCAGAGGTACCAACCCTATCGAGCTGTAGGCTGCACACCATATGATCAGTGTAGGGGTGCATATACTTCTTTGGCAAGTGTACATATATTGGTTAGAAGTTTAATTGGTAAAAACAAAAGTTATCGGGTGTACCGTCACCTCAACGCCTTGTTTATACAAGTCGTACTCTCGCAGTTAAGTTTGCGTATATTTTGACAGTTTTTTTTATAAAAAAATAGCTCGTGGCCATCTGGTATTTACCCCCTGCAGGTAATCTATCTATATGATGATGACAATAAGTCATGGGGTTGAGGGGGCAAACCACCCCTCAACCTGTTATTGTATCCTACCTATGGTAACAAAACAATTTACCCAACAGCTAGCTGTAGGATACAATAATAACTTAGTTTGATCATCGTATATACAATATTAGCGGTACCAACAAGGGGCAAACAGCTGGACGTGGGATAATTTCGTAAGAAAAAAATGCAGTCATATTAGACTATGCGAATGTATCTGCGAGCGTACGATTTATGTAAACAAGGTGACGGTTATGAAAGGTACGCCCGATAACACAACCCTTGCCGTTTATTTTTGTATTTTAAATGAAAGTTTTATGTTATTTATAACATTATTTTTAACACCAATAACGCCCTAAATTAAATTAATGAAAGCATG
This sequence comes from Lithodes maja, assembly GCA_037953745.1. Classification (NCBI taxonomy): domain Eukaryota; kingdom Metazoa; phylum Arthropoda; class Malacostraca; order Decapoda; family Lithodidae; genus Lithodes; species Lithodes maja. The sequence continues at coordinate 5,800 of JBAKBP010013352.1, forward strand.
TGATTCTCCCAGTATTCGGACTCAGAGTACTGTACCTCGTGCAGAACTTACAGCCTCTAACTTAAATCATCAAGACAGTTACAGCACATGACCGCGATTAATATGCATTTATCGAATACTGGATCTATCTATCCAGTGATCTATATCACTGACGCAGTGATCCCCGAAGGGGTGGCCACGAACGAACCGCCCCCATGCACCTCTGTCCCCAGTCAGTCGACGCCCCTCCTCCCAAATGTAAAAAACTAGTCCGATAGGGCGACTTAGGGTCCGCATAAAATTTGATTGCATAGCACGGCATGACACCTGAAAGCGCACCCGGGTTTGTGCCACACAACCCTATAGACGCAAATATGTGTTACCCAAGGTTTAAGGGTTCAACATGAGGAAACCACAAACAAATAATTGTACTCAGAATGGAAGCCATCAGCTTTCCTCAAACATCATACCTTACCTATAACTAACCCAGACCCCTACTACCACACAGGAGCTGGAGAACATGACCCTAAAGCTGAGTCCCACTGATACCTTTGATCGCGCCAAGATGAACGACCTTGTCAAGAGACGCTTTTTCTATGACAACTCCTTCGCTATTTATGGCGGCATCACAGGTAAGCTTTAATCCCTTTAACACGATGATTTAATTTTCATCATATTCTGCCTACCATTAGACAATTTTCTTTAGGTTATAATCTACCTGCAGGACACAAAGGGGTAAATACTACCTCAATAAACCCTCTCAATAACACTGGTCCTTCTTAAACTACATAGAATCATTGAATATTAGCCAGAATCAAGGGTAAAAAGACATCATAGTGCTGAATGTGTTAAGCCAAATTTCCTTTCCACCATTGCTATGAGTGAAGTAGACAGCAGGGTTATTGACAGCTTGACTGCCTGAAAAATTGTGGGAGCCGGGAGGGTTAAAGTTGTTCAGACATCCTTGCTTTCAATTGATCTCACTGTGTGCTAAGATCTTTGTGTGTACAGTTGGCTCATACCAATAACGTCTAATTGGTTCCTGAAAAACGCTGTTATTAACAAAAAGGTTATTTGCGTGACATTGAAATACAGTATGTACACATATGAAAGGTATATTGGTGCTGCCACCCCAAGACTTTCACCCATTTTCCCCATTTGAAACCCTTCTATCACGACTTTTTTTTAGCTGAAATAATAAGAATTTTTATTTAATTGTCATGAGTACGGTAATCACCCCTATAATATTGTTATATTCAGTAGCTGTTATCTATGAGAGGGTGCCTTAGTTCATAATTGCAGTACAGTACTTACTCCAATTTTGCGTGTTATGATTTTGCGAAACACCAATTTTGCGACCGAGACCCCACTAACCAATTTTTGATGAAAACCTAATTTTGCGATGTAACTCTACTTTTGCGGGTGGCGCCCTGAGAAAGTGGGGCTTTCCGCACTAGTTTTCGGGGGCGAGGGGTGGCCGGGCCACCCAAGCCTCGGACACCCTCCCTCCATCCCCGCAAGCCCAGCCATCTTTAGAGTCTAGGTAAATGCTCAATTGCTCATTTAATTTGATTTACTCAAGGATAATGATAATGTCTTATGTTTTTCTGTATTTTTCTTTATTGTGGGATGTATAATTACATGTATGTGTACAAACAAAGCAAATAAATGACGGAAATCACGAAAAATTGGGCCATCACTGATGAAATGTCGACCATATTCATTTTTCCCCCATAAGGTTAGTTAATCCAATTTTGCGAATTCCACTTTTGCGGCCTGGAATGTCGGCCAATTTCTTGCAAAATTGGGGTAAGCACTGTACTGTATAGCTTAAATATAGCTCTATTTCAGCAACATACTGTACACACCTATGCAAATTTAAGAACTGAAGTGTACTGTTGTATCGGAACCTAGCGAAACTGACTGTTATCATCCTCAATACCTACGTAATAACTGTTTTCACTGTAATTATATGACGCATGAGAAATCTATTTAAAAATGGTTGAAGTTTACTTAACCACAAATGAAACTGAATGAAACCAGCTAAAATATAAGTAAGATAAATGTGATAAAGTTTGATAAAGATAGGTCAAGGATAGGGTGTGATACTTGGGCTTTTAATTTTGTTAATGTACTCATTTGGAATGAATCATGAAGTTTATTAATGCTTAAATCTTGGAAGGTGATGAAAGTGGCTAATGGCTGAATGATGGATGAGTAAGCCTATAGCATTAAAATTCAGAAATTATTTGTCATGTGACTAACATGCATATTTGTATGTATGTACTGTATATACTCTGGCACTTTCCCCAGTTTTATATATATATATATATATATATATATATATATATACAGTCCATCCTCCTATAACGCGAGTTTAGGGGCGGCACTGCGCCTCGTGTTGTAGGTATTTCGCGTTGTAGGAATAACACTTTAAATGGAGATAATTCTATATGTGACTGGGCCCCCAAATTTTGCCACTTTTCTGTATTTTTTAGCTTAATAAATAAATAAATATATAGGCTAGGCTATACAACTTCCATTTCATCGAAATAACATTCACCACCAATTTAATTGTCATAAGGATTATATAAATGCAATTCTGATGTGAAAAAACAATCAGTAAATAGCATAGTCACATCTGGGACTTGTTGTTTCATGAACCAAACGTACTGTCCGACATTAATTTATTATCAACAATTGGATATTCGTTACTGTGGGCTCTTATTACTCTACTTCCTAATAATAGGCAAGTAAATTATAAGATAATGTTTGGATAAACAAATATACCGAAATAAATTTGAATGAAGAAACAGTAAGTTGAGTGAGATGTTTCAGCTTGCCGTCAACCCAGCTCCGAAGCTCTCTTGCCGTCGCGCTGTAGGGGGGGGGGGGTCGCGCAGTAAGAGGAGGCGCCGGATTTGAAGCACTCGGCAAGGCCATTTCGAGTTATATGTTTTCGGCTCGGGTTATAAAAGGTTTAGGTAATTCGGGACCCACCCCTCGTGTTAAAGGAGGATCGCGTTGTAGGAGCTCGTGTTATAGGAGGATGGACTGTATAATGTATATACAGTAAACTTCCGTTAATCCGAAGGGCAGGGGACCGGCCCTCGTTCGGATTAGTGGATTTTTCGGATTATCGGACTTTACCCCTATGAACCTGTGTATGACGAAAACATCGAGACATTAGGCCACCCAAATGACACAATGGTGCACACACACACATATCATATGTTCATGAAATCACTTCAAAAGTTTACCATTGTCATTGTAGCCTATTACCTACTTCAAAACATTCAGATTAACCCTCCGACCCCGGCTAGGGAATATCGTGACTGTACTTTGTGTCCGGGGTTTTCAGGAATTTTGGTCCCTGTTGATTCACATGTTACTCCTGAAATACATTACACAAAGTTATAAAAAAAACAGAAAAATGTAGCACAAACCTTCATGTGTAGAATGCCGTTGAGTAGAGGTCTCTAGCCCAAGTGATTGCATAATGGTGAGCGCGGGAAGTGGAGTGATTTTTATGCGTGAAAATCATCCCGCGTTCGGATGCGTCGCCTTTGCCCAGGCCCCGGCTCGGCTAACCTACTGTTTTCTTAGCCACTCGTCGCGCAAAACCTTTTACCTCCCGGAGGCGATTTTATGTATTGATAGTGATGTTATTATAGTTATTTGGAGTCCAATTATATAAAATATGTTTATTAGGCTATGATTGTAACAAATATTTCACATTTTCACTCGATACCGTAGTTTTTATGAGTAATTGAGGTAGGTTATTGTTATATTAGGCACTGATTATTCGTTATCACAGGTGTTTATTATACTTTGGCCATCTAATATTATGTCATGTGTCACTTTCACTTAGTTATATGCTTTGTAAACGTTTTATATACAATTTATTGTGTCTTTTTTCACTTATTTATATATGTTTTCATAATACATGATTTTTTTATCACAATACACCTGTACATTGTTTTATTTCCACTTGTTGCCTATATACATACATATTGTCAGTCTTTGGTACTTTCACTATGATTATTAGTTAGTACTCCTGCTTGCTGTGGTATTCAGCAAAGCACGGTATAGTACATAGTGACACCTGGCACTCCACACACTGCATGGTGGTCTTTTTGTGCTTCCTCGGCCTCACCTGGCTGTTCCAGCAGACATGGCACCGCCTTCTGCTAATGGTGACTCCATCTCGTTCCAGAGGCAGGTAACAGAGCTTGTGCACATTTAGATACTGTGCACACTGCAGGCGGTCCTGAACGGGGCGCCCAGGTTGTGCCACTGCCCTCTGTGGAGCTAGAGCGGGGGCAGCACGCCCACGAACTTTGGCGGCGCGCACCCTAGGGCGGCCAGGAGCGCGACGGCGCCCAGGCCCAGCCCGGCGGCCAGCCCGGCGGCCAGGGCGGCCAGGAGCACGACGGCCCTGGGCAAAGCGTCTGGGTTGAGGGTCGTCGATGTCCATAAAGTCGTCGTCATCGTCGTTGTCGTCAGAGCCGTCATCTTGCCCTGACGGTGGACCCAGGTAATCATGGCCAGAGTCATCTGTGAGGTGCCCTTCTTCTTCAGAGCCCCCCTCATAATCTCGCGGGGAACGAATGATGCGTGGGCGGCGTGTAGGTCGGCGAGGTGGGGAAGGAGTGGGTAAATAGGCCGAAAGTGGGGGGTCCTCAACCCTAGGGAGTGCTGGTGGTGGTGGGGAAGAATGGCGGGAGCCTGGGGCAACTTGGGTGGCGTGGGTAGATAAGGAAGACAATGGCGGGTCAACCTCAGCCTCCCGCTCAGCCTCACTATCATCACTTTCATCGTCATGGTCAAATCCACTAAAAAAGGCGTATCTTTCATGGATTTCGTCTAGATCGTCAAAATCTTCACTATAGTGAGACTGATAAGACTCGGAGCTATCACTACCCAACTCATCAACACTATTTTGGCCTTCACCACGTTCATAACTCCTCAAAGCTATCTCAATACCTCCGGGAGTCAACGCATCTTGTACGTGCCTTTGCGTTAGGGCGCGACGAACATGGGCAGGCGTCGAAGGGAGCGTAGAATCGGACACAAGGGAATAACTTTTTGGGCTAGTATCCATGTTGGCGGCAGGGTAGAGACTGTTTTGGTGGCGTACATGCTGTCTGGTGGCGTCGCCTAGCGACGCCTGGTGACCACGGAGCGAAATTTTTACGCGCGCCATTCGAAAGCACACACGCAAGCAATGGTACAGTGTTGTACCACCCGGGTTCCTCGGGCCAAAAAAAAATGGTACACACGTGTACCACCCGGGGTCGAAGGGTTAATGGAATACCACAAGGATGTGCCCTTAGCAGCTTACTCTTTATTATGGCGATCAATAGTGTCATACGCAGCCTCCCACCTGAAATATCGTATAGCTTGTATGTGGACGACTTCGCAATATATTACACTTCTCCCAGTCTGACTCACATACAACGGCGTCTCAACATTGCTCTAAAATCCATCCACTCTTGGGCATCCACTGCTGGTTTTCAATTTTCTGCTGAAAAGACTAACGCCGTTGTATTCTATAGAAATGTTCGACATTTACGTAAACAGTCCATTACTCTCACCATGGGACATTCTAATATTCAGATCCTTCCACATACCAGGTTCCTTGGTTTAATCTTTGATACTCACCTCAATTGGAAGAGTCACATTGCCTGCTTAAAGGCACGTTGCCTCCAGAGAATGAATGTTCTGAAAACAGTCGCACGAGTCCATTGGGGCGCAGATCGCGCTACGCTTTTACTGTTCTACAGAGCTACCATCCTCTCAGCCCTAGATTATGGTAGCCCTGTCTATGGCACGGCCTCTGCTTCCACATTAGGAACCCTCGACAGCGTACACCATTTGGGCATCCGCATTAGCTCGGGGGCATTCCGTTCCTCTCGTGTCTCCAATATCCTATGTGAGGCTGGGACCTTACCTCTAGCCTACCACCGTCGATTAGTCCTCATGCGTACGGCTGTTCGCCTCCGTCATGACCCAACTCTACTAGACCTATTCCATTCCACAGATAACTATCGTTCGAACATTCCAGTGCCATTCCCAATGTTGTCTCGCCAATTGCTCTCCACTTACAGTATCACCGTTCCTCCCATAACTCCCCCTCCTAGTCACATCACTCCGTGGACCCTACAACACCCTACAGTTTGCTTTCACTTAGCGGATCAACTTGATGCCCCAGCCCCATCTCAATGTCGACATCTCGCTTTACAACATCTTGATGATCACATCCCGGCTGTTTTCATTTACACCGATGGCTCGAAAACTGCGGATGCCGTGGGTTGCGCTGCAGTCTCAGACCATGGCTTGTATCAAAGTACCTTACACCATCACTCCACGGTTTTCACTGCTGAATTATGGGCTATTCAAGGTGCTTTAAGCACCATCTCTTCATTGTCGAGGAACTCTCCACGGGTCGTTATCTGTAGTGACTCAAAGAGTGCACTACAAGCCTTATGCGTATTTGCCCCCAAGGACCCATTGGTCAAGACTATCATCCACACAATACACAAATTACAGTGCGCTAATCGTTCCATCACACTGTGCTGGATCCCCGCGCATGTAGGAATTCCCGGGAATGAGCGTGCAGACTTCCTCGCTAAGCAAGCGTGTCATGGTACACCCTCTACTACTTTGCTGCGTTCGGAGGATATGCTCCCTGTCCTCCGTCGCCATGTTTATGACGCTTGGCGAGTTGAGTGGAGAGCGCAACCATTAACTGGCCACCTTCGCTCCATTAAGGATGACATACACTTGTGGCCCTCTTCAATTAATGGTTCACGTGCAGACCAAACCCTGTTAACTAGATTACGTTTAGGCCACACACGCCTCACACATGGTTACCTGATGTCCACCCCTCGTGGTCCACCACCTGCATGCCAACATTGCCATACATCATTGACTGTTTTTCACTTTCTTTGTATTTGTCCCGTCTATGCATCTGAAAGACGGAGATTCTTGCTGAACACCTCATTACATGGCATCCTCTCTTACTCGGCCTCTTTCAATTTCACCCCTATTCGTCACTTCCTGAGAGCGATAAATTTATACAATGACATATAACTACTGACACATACGTGACTTTAAACTCTGTACCACCTCCTCCACCACTAGCCTTGAGAGGGCCTAGGCCCAGTGGGCTAGTATAAAATAAAAGCATCATCAACAACATCAACAGACTCCCTATTCATTCAGTCGAGGACCTTAATGATGAAGCTCGGATGCCCTCCGCTGACACCCTTACGGATACTTCGTGTATCCCTGATCAGTCTACGACTACATCTGTTACCATCTTACCTCAGGATGCTGGATCTGCTACCTCCAACAAACCTGCTTATGTACCTCCAAGATCTCAAAGGCCTACTGTCACATTAATTAACCCTCGGCCGTTGCATACCTTGAGTACCGGTACTGAAGGGAATTCAACTGCCCATACTGTGCATCCTGCCCCGACGACCACTGATTCAACTCTGACCTCACAATCTACCGACACATCCACTCCTCATTCCTCTCATAAAGGATCTACATCTACTGTGCAAACCCTCAAGCCGCATGTTCCTCAGCGCACACGGAACAAAGGTCGTCGTACCACATATACCCCAGTCCCAAAACCAACCCTAGACGCCATGTTTCGTCCCCCTGATTGGCCTCGATTCTTCGAGGTCACTGGTGACCCCATGGACGATCTTGATCTTTATGATTCTCTTGCTTCGACCTTCGGTGATTTCACCGTCCACACTGTCGGGAAAGGAAAACGCATGATTGAGGCTGCCACACAAGAACAATCAGAAGCCTTACAAGACCATTTTCTCACCCACGTTGGCAGGTATACAGGCAAGGAAGACGAATACCTTAATCAGTGCATAGGTACAGTGGCCCTCCCCTCGGACTTCGAAATTGCTGATCAAGGCTTTCAAGACTCGGCCCCACGCATCTTGAAATTATTGAAAAATACAGACCCCTCCATCGTCAAAGTCGACACTTATGTTGTGCCCCAACGCTATAATCGACCCAGTTTGCGTATTGTCAAGGTATTCTTTAAGAGGCACGTCCTCCCCATGCATGTCAAACTAGCTGGACGACAACTGCCAGTACGTCGCTACGTTTATAGACCTAGACAATGTACAGAATGCTGGCGTTTTGGTCACACTACTGCACGGTGCAGAGCACGCTGTCCTCGTTGCCAATATTGTGGCTCTGAGCTCCATGATCTGGAACACTGCCAGTCAAAGGAGGCCAGATGCGCAAATTGTGACGGATGCCATGAAGCTAACAATAGGGACTGCCCACATTACAAATTCCAACGGGAGATACTACACCTACAGGCCTCGACGGGTCTCCCACTCAGGGCGGCCGAAACGCAACTCAGGGCCGAAAGCAAAGCTCCTCCCTACCGGAGATATGGACCTCCCGCAACAGCTGCTGCTCTCCGTCCGAAGGGACCATCTACATCGCAAAACAGTCCTCGACGTTCTCCCTCCAGTGAAACATTTCGCCTCGCTAATCTCTCTTCTCCTGGGTTGTCCACTTCCAATAGATTCGAGGGCTTTACCAGCATCTCGGAAGATATGGAATTTTGGTCAATGCCTACGGAGGAGGAGGTCGTGCGACGTACCCCTGACCACGTAAATGCTCCTTCGCCACAACCTCAACTACTAAGGACACAGGCTTCTAAAAAACGCAGGATTGCCATACCAGTTAGGCCCCTTTCTCGTGATTCGGTCAACGACTCACCCACCCAACTGTGGACCATGCCTAATCACGATCCAGACTGTGGATGTCACGACTGCGGCAAATACTTTCTCCTCCGGCACAAAACCTCCAATCCTAGAGCCTTCGAAGACCATTTAAGGAACTTTGTATCCTCTCGTAGTCCAATCAACAATAAGCAACATCACAAACCCCCTTGCTATTGTGTCTCTCATATCCAACACCCTGACCTTCCACCCACAGACGTAATGACGCAATTCCTGAAGGACAATAATCTCATTGACTCCGATCTGACCGAAATGGTACTCACACGGTCTGCATTTGATGTCCATCAATCGACGACACCCGTTACCCCAACTCCTCACGAAAAGTGTGGTACTCGTAAACGTCTACTCACAAAGGACGCTCCCTGTGCTTCAGACCCTGATGAACACCCCCCAATTCCAAATACTCCGCTTCCTCTTGCCACTCATACGGAAAGCACGACTGAAGAACTTATGCAACTGGATACCCCTGTGCCACCCTCCTCTGATAACCCCCATTTGATCTGCAGCAAGGGTATTCCCCCTGGTGCCTGCGGCTGCTCTGGATGTTTTCGGGAGTACATCACCCCACATCTCTCTGAGCCAGATTCTCAAATACTTGCACGAGCAAACGCCTTCGTCATTGCACGTACTCTCCCCCCTAACACAGATACTGCCACTACTTCGCCGCAGGACTTTATACATACATTACAGCTAAAGCTCCTTCACTCTCCAACACTTGTTCCCAAACTCGTAAAACAATTCTCTGCAATAAATGACGATGAATTACCCAATTCATCTGCCCCTACGTCTCAAATCCCGCAATCAACTATCCCTCCCCGTTCTTCGCCTGACTCCTTAAACGACATCACACCCAATACAGATGTGTCCCCCTCTGTACACAATGCCTCATAATATTGTCCAGTGGAACATTAACGGATACCAAGCTCGCCTTCATATGGGAGAATTACAAAGACTCATTCGCTTATACTCTCCCATCTGCATATGCCTACAGCATGTAGGCAATATTGTGATCCCCCCCAGACATTACTCTGTCGCTGTTAGTTCTCCGATTACCCCCACACACTATCGTACAGCAATTCTTGTTCATTACCAATATCCTTTTCTTCCCGTCACCCTCAATCCCAATCCATTTCAAACTTCTGCAGTTACCATCTCCCTCCCACAGCTTCCATCCCTCACTATTTGTTCGTCCTACAATCAACCCTCTTGTAAAGATGACACGGCTGATCTTCTCCATATCACACAACAACTAACTCCTCCTTACCTCATTCTTGGTGACTTCAATGCACATTCCCCACTATGGGGAAGCCCATTTACAGACACCCCGGGTAAACATATCGAAAACCTTCTGATTGACTCACAACTCTGCTGTTTGAACCTAGATTCCCCTACATTTTGGTCTGCAGCACACAACTCGTTCTCTGCGATAGACCTTTCACTTGCTTCGACTGACGCCGCCCCTTTATTTGAGTGGTCGGTTCTGCAGGAAAGATTCTCCAGCGACCACTGCCCGATTCTTTTAAACTACTTATCTCCTGAACCCTTTACACAACTACCTCAATATAATCTCTCCAAAGCTAATTGGCTGACATACACAGAATCCACAGCTGATATTGAAGATTTCTCGGATATGATCACTCCCAAAGTTAACTTTGAATATTTCATGTCTTTCTTAACCTCTACTGCACAGCATCACATACCATTCACCTCCTCCTTGCAACATCCTCGACGAGTCCCTTGGTGGTCACCCAAACTGGCTAGCATGATCAAATTCAAACACAGGGTAGAGCGCCTTCTCACCAGGGTGGGTGATAAGCAACGGAGAATTAAAACCTCCCTCTCCAATCTTGCTACTCATCCTCAATGCTTCCGTTTCATCACCATCACCATTGAAAAACTTGCCCTCAAAACTTTCTATAATAAAGTCTGCGCTATTGTCAAACGCAATATCATCCGAAGTAAAGTGCTTTCGTGGCGCTCATACATCTCGTCCTTCACTAGTCGCACCCCTATCTCTACTCTGTGGAGAAAATTTTGTAGTGTTGACGGGCGAACTGTCCGTCCCCAACTCTCTCCATTACGGGACACTGATTCGGACTCTTTAACCCATGATCCCCACGTCATCACTGCTATGCATGCAAACCATTTCAGTGAAGTTAGCTCTAACCTATCTTTACCTCAACAATTCCTCCGCTTCAAACAAGAGAAGGAGTCCCACCCGATCACGTTTTCCGGAGGTCGCACTCATGACTATAACGCTCCTTTCTCATTACCTGAACTTCAACATGCCATTGACCACTGCTCGGATTCCACCCCGGGTCCTGATGCCATTCCCTATGCGTTCTTTCGTCATCTTCATCCACGTGCACTAAATTATCTTTTGCAACTTTATAATCAATTATGGGATAGACATTATTTCCCACCAAATTGGCGACATGCGTATACCATACCCGTCCCAAAACCAGGCAAAGATCATAGTTTTCCGACAAACTATAGGCCCATAGTGCTCACCTCATGTTTATGTAAACTTATGGAAAAAATGATCAATCCACGCCTTCTTCATTATGCAGAGGCGCATGACTTATTATCCCCGTATCAACATGGTTCACGTCCCGGCCACTCTACATTACACTCTCTCATCCACCTGGAGCGCCAAATACGTGAAGGATTTTCGAAGAAACAACCCACAGTGGCAGTTTTCTTTGACATTGCGAAGGCTTATGATACCACTTGGCGTTATCGCATTCTAAAAATCCTCCATAGCTCTGGTATGCGGGGCTCCCTTCCCCAATTCCTCCAGAACTTTCTATCTAACCGCACATTTCAGGTTAAAAACAACGGTATATTATCTGCAATAAAACCTCAAACTAATGGAATACCCCAAGGCTGTTCCCTAAGTAGTGTACTCTATGATATTGCAATAAATAGTGTTACAAAATGCCTCCCTCCAGATATCTCTCATAGCCTCTATGTGGATGACTTAGCCATTTATTATACGTCTCCTAGTTTAACACACATTCAACGTCGTCTAAACACTGCTCTTCATTCCATACAAGCTTGGGCGTCCTCAACTGGTTTCCGCTTCTCGACTGAAAAAACCAATGCTGTCGTTTTCTATCGTGACCTTAGACACTTGCGTAAGCAGTCCATCACCCTCTCTATGGGTTCTTCCAAGATTAAATTCCTTGCCTCCGCTAAATTCCTTGGCCTTATCTTTGATACCCACCTAAATTGGAAATCCCATGTTGCCACTCTGAAGGCTCGGTGCCTTCAGCGCATGAATGTCCTCAAGTCTGTGGCACGTGTTCATTGGGGTGCTGACCGATCTACGTTACTGCTCTTTTATAGATCCACCATTCTATCTGCCCTAGATTATGGTTGCCCGGTATATGGCACTGCCTCGGCATCCACATTGCAGACACTTAACTCCGTTCATCACCTTGGCATACGTATTAGCTCAGGAGCTTTCCGGTCCTCTCGTGTGTACAGTGTGCTCAGTGAGGCTGGGGTCCTGCCATTAACGTATCATCGTCAGCTGGTTCAGCTGCGAACTGCCATCCGTCTCCAACAGGATCCCACATTGAAGGACCTTTTCCGTTCCCAAGATTTTTGTGTTACTCCTACTACTACCTTGCCTTTTACCCTCCTATCCCGCCAATTACTCGCATCTTACAATATTCCAACACCTCATTCGCCCCTCCCCTGTATTTCAATTACCCCCTGGATCCTTAACCCCTCCAACCCGGATGACCTCATATACGCCCATAACATACTCGGCCCGCGCAACCCGGATGGCCTCATGTACGCCCCTTGCTTTCGTGCTTGATTTTCGAAAGCCGCGCGCACATTTTGTGATGATTGGGCGGTAGGTGGCGCCACCCGGCGTCAACGACGCCACAACAACAGTATCTACCCCGACGCCATCATGGACAGTACACCAAATAGTGATTCCGCCGTGTCCGACATCGTGCTTCCTACGACGCCCTTGATAGTGCGTCGTGCCTTACCCCGACGCCATCGCCTAAATGTGTTATCTCCCGGAGGTATTGAGACGACTTTGAGACTTTATGAGAAAGCTGATGCCAAGCATAAGATTGATGAAGAAGTGAGTGACCACTCGAGTAATTATAAGTCGAGTGATTATGGCCATGAGAGTGATAAAGAACAATTCCTGGGATTTGCGAAAGAATTTGAGAGTGATGAGAGTGATGAAGGTGATGTACGTGATGTACCAGTTGTTGAGGAAGCTGGTTTACCTCAAGAAAGTGAACTTGCGAGAGTGAGTGAGTGGGAGAGTTCAAGGTCACAAACAAAATTTCGCATAAGTGACACGACTCCAAGCCCTTCCCCAGGTAAATCGCCTTTCAAGCTGCATTTCTACAAGTTAAAAATACTTGAAAAGGCGGCCGCAGCAGCTAGGGAACAAGCTAAAATAGTTGGTGAGGATGAGGCTGTGAGTGAGGGTCAGCGTGGTGACCCTTCTCGACCGCCATTGTCTCCCTTATCTACCCACGCCACCCAAGATGACCCGGATGCCCCGCATTCTTCCCCACCACCCCCACCATTGCCAAGGGTTGAGGACCCCCCACTTTCGGCCTATTTGCCTCCTAGGTCCCCCGACAGGAGACATACTGCTGCCGAAAAGGGGAAAGGTAGAAAATATACCAAGAAAATGAAGAAAAGTAAGAGAGTTTTGTTTGAGGCTCCCGCGGCGGCGTCCACCCCTGCCGGCCCCAGCCATACGTCCCCGCAACTTTCCCCACGGTCCTCCCCACCTCTCCCGCCTTCAACATGTCTTCCTGCAGAAGTATTTGAGGTCGCCACCCCAATACCTGGGCCTAGTGAAACTGAATCATTGCTTTCTGTGACTCGTCGCAGGCCAAGGAGCCCGGGACCTCTGGAGGACACAGCCTCACCTGTCACTCCTTCCCCACCTCGCCCACCCGCACGCCGCCCACGCATCACTGGTTCCCCGCCAGATTATGTGGGGGCCACTGATGATGAAGGGCACCGCTCTGAAGACTCTGGCCATGATTACATAGGTCCACCGTCAGGGCAAGATGACCACTCTGACGATGACGATGACTATATGGACATCGACGACCCTCGACCCACCCGCTTGGCCCGGCTTCGTGCTGCCCGTCTTTCTGCCCGCCGCCCTGGCCGCCGCCCTGACCGACGCCCTCGCCGCCGCCCTAGGGCGCGCGCCTCCCGAGTTGGCCGTGGGCGTACTGGGCTACCAGTTGGAGCTCCTCGTCAGCGTAGACAAGACCCATTCTACGTTTTTCAATGGCAGGACGTAGTTGATGGGGATGGATACAACCCTGATGTGCCACCTTTTGATGAGGCACTGGAGGGTTCAGGCATTACCCCCAATTTTCCTGCAGGCCCCAATGCTCCACCACACCAACTATTTGAGGCATTCTTTGATGAGGAGGTGGTAGGCTATGTTGTCAAAGAGACAAACAAGCAGCACCAATTCCAGGTACACTTTTTGGGCAAGGTGACCAAGGGCCATATGAGGAAGTGGACCCCAGTGACTCATCAAGAATTCATGGTGTTCCTGGCACTCACCATGCTAATGCCTCATGTCAGGAAGCATAGGTTGCCTGACTATTGGATCACCAATGATCTAATTTCAACCCCTGCCTTCGGGAAATATATGGCTCGCGACCGGTACTTTGATATCCTCGCAGCGCTCCATCTTGTCACCAACACCGACGTCCACCGCCCAGACAAGCTGTGGAAGATTAGGACGTTGTATGAGATGATGCGAGACCGCTTCACCTCCTACTTCAAGCCCTTCCGCAAGGTCGTCATTGACGAGTCTCTTGTGCTGTTCCGGGGAAAACTCAGCTTCCGGCAATACATCCCCTCCAAAAGACATCGCTTTGGCATAAAATTCTTTGTGCTGTGCGACTGCACAACTGGCTATGTCCTGGACTTCCTGGTGTACAGCGGGAAGGAAGGGGACATGCTTGTGGACCCCCTCATTGGATTTGGCGGAGCAGTGGTGCAAGCCATGATGGACCGCTACTTCCATAAAAATCACGTCCTCTACACGGACAACTATTACACGTCCCCCACTCTCTCACAGTACCTGCATGAGCGCAAGACAGGGACTGTAGGCACAGTACGAGGGAAAAGGAAGGGCATGCCAACTTTCCCTGCAAAGACCAAAAAAGGTGATGTCTTCAGGAAGAAGTCGGGGCCCATTCTGGCTATCCACTGGCACGACCAGCGGAAGGTCAACCTCCTGACCACCATCCACAAGGGGGAAATGGTGGAGACTGGCAAGGTGGATCGCCGCACCCAGGCCAGGGTGACCAAGCCCGATACTGTCCTGGACTACAATGTCAACATGAGGCTGGTGGACAAGTCCGACATGCAGATAGGCTTCATTGACTGCCTGCGTACCTCGTGCAGATGGTACAAAAAGTTCTTTCTGCATATGGTGGACATGTCAATTCTGAATGCCTATAATATATACAGGCTTCGGAATGAGAACCCACCCCTGAAGTTCAACAGCCTGCGGAGGTTCCAAAAGCAGGTGTTGACGGGGCTCCTGGAGAAGTATGCTACGCCACAGAGGGCAGTGGCACATCCTGGGCCCGCCGTTATCGACCGCTTGCAGTCTGCTCCATACCTGCTTAGGCACCAGCTTGGTTACTTTCCTCAGAATGCAGCAGGAAGAACAAATCAGAAGCGGTGCCATGTCTGCTACCACAGCAGGGTGAGGCCGCACCCAGGTAAAAAGTCAACCACGGAGTGTGTGGAGTGCAAGGTGGCACTCTGTGCTGTAGGGTGCTTCGCTGCTTACCACACCAAGCAGGAGTTCTAATAATCATACTGAAATTGCCCAATAAAATGACAATATGTACACTATAATTATATATAGGCAAAAAGTGGAAGAAAAACAATGTATTATAATAAAAAAGTCAAGTATTATGAGAAAATTGATACAAATACAATTCCACCATAATAATATGTGAAAGTGACACATATGTATATACCAAGTGACATTCATATGATTAGAACCTATAGAAATATATAAATCAGTGAAAAAAGACACAATAAATTGTATATAAAACGTTTACAAATCATATAACTAAGTGAAAGTGACACAAGACCTAAGATTTGATGGCCAAAGTATAATAAACACCTGTGATAATGAATAATCAGTGCCTAATACAACAATAACCTACCTCAATTACTAATAAAATGTACGGTATCGAGTGAAAATGAGCATTATCAGTGACAGTGACACTCTCTAAAGCATATTTGTCAAAGTGAAAGTGACACAAGACCTAAGATTTGATGGCCAAAGTATAATAAACACCTGTGATAACGAATAATCAGTGCCTAATACAACAATAACATACCTCAATTACTAATAAAATGTACGGTATCGAGTGAAAATGAGCATTATCAGTGACAGTGACACTCTCTAAAGCATATTTGTCAAAGTGAAAGTGACACAAGACCTAAGATTTGATGGCCAAAGTATAATAAACACCTGTGATAACGAATAATAAGTGCCTAATACAACAATAACCTACCTCAATTACTAATAAAATGTACGGTATCGAGTGAAAATTACCAATATCAGTGAAATTGATACCCTAATAAACATATTTTATATAATTGGCCTCAAAATAACTAGAAAATATCAAAACAAACATCACATTCTCAATATCAAACACTAAAATCGTCTAAGGGAGATAAATACTTTGGCGCGGCGAGCGGCTAGGTGCGTCGTAGCCAGGGCGGGCCGACGCTTTCGGACGCGTGAGGAAATTCCCGCATAAAAAAGCACTCGTCTTCCCGCGCTCACCATTATGCAACCAGAGGGGCTAGAGACCTCTACTAAACGCCATTCGACAGAGGAAGGTTTGTGGAACATTATTTTTTTTTATTCACAACATTACATGCAATATTCATTCTTTTACAGAGTAGTTAACATAGGTAAAAAATCCTCAAAACCCCCGGTACAGGAGTACAGTCATAAGCTATAGCCCCCGGGGCTGGAGGGTTAAACACCCTGAAGTTTGTTTCCATTTGACTGACCAAGTAGAGGCTGTGACTCCAGTCCAACGCCGTACCTTAGCATTACAACATCTTGATAGTCATGTTCCAGCTGCCTTCATCTACACTGATGGTTCGAAGGTTCCGGATGCCGTAGGTAGTGCAGCGGTTTCTGAGCATGGTATCCATCAAAGCTCCCTACATCCTTGTTCCACCGTTTTCACTGCAGAGTTGTGGGCTCTTCATGGTGCCCTGACCCTCATCTCTGCACTTCCAAACAATCCTCCTCACATAGTTATCTGCAGTGACTCAAAAAGTGTGTTGCAAGCATTGGGAGAGTACGCCCCACGTGACCCATTGATCATCGATGTTATCCTGAAAATCCACGAATTAAAATGCAGCTCTCGATCCATCACCCTCTGTTGGATCCCCGCTCATGTAGGCATTGCGGGAAATGAACGTGCTGACGCCCTTGCTAAACAGGCCTGTCTAGGTGCTCCGGCATCCACTGTCCTCAGATCGGATGACCTAATTCCTGTAGTTCGACGGCATATTCATGAAAAGTGGCACTCAGAATGGAGGGATCAACCTTTGGGAGGTCACCTTCGTTCCATCAAAGACGACATTCACATGTGGCCCTCTTCACTCAGCCCCTGTCGCGCTGACCAAACCCTCTTAACTCGATTACGCATAGGACACACGAGACTCACTCATGGATATCTAATGACCACTCCCCGTAGTCCTCCGCCAGAATGTCACCATTGTCACACAGTTCTTACTATCCCTCACATTTTATGCGTTTGTCCCATGTACGGCCCTGAAAGACGTCGCTTCTTGCGACACACCTCTTTAAAAGACATCCTTTCTGACTCAGATTCATTCTCGTTCATAGCCATCCGTCATTTCTTAGCAGCTCTTAATCTCTACGGTGAAATCTGACCAGTGACCTATATGACTTGACTTACTATCCCCCCGCCGACCACTAGCCTTATGAGGGCCTCGGCCCAGAGGGCTAGTTTAAATTAAACACGTCTTCAACAACAAACATCACTAATTTCGTGAGGATCTTTTGTAAAAATCAGATTGAGTTTAGAAGGTTCGTTATTACCCCTCATTCTTGTATTTTCCTTCACATGTTGTGCAAGTACATTTTCCGTAACCAACTCCACTAGCCGACTTCCCCAAGATCTCTGATTTGGCCCTGCATCTCCTGATTCCCAATCAACCTCACTACAGTTGAAATCTCCTACCAAGATCAATCGATTCTTCCTTAAAAGCAATCTTCTCAACGACTGAATCATATCCTCTACCATCTCCTCAAACTCCAACTCCCTCCATGCTCTGGTCTTTGGTGGCATGTAAGCTACTGCTATGTCTAGCTTTTTTCCTTCTATATCATTGAGTTCAACTGCCATTATTTCTGCCTTGTCATTATTTAACTCCACGTGCTTTGCTGTCATAGGGTTCTTAACTAATACTGCCACTCCACCTCCCCTTTTACCCTTTCTATCATTTCTCCATATATTATATCCTTCACTAAACACTATGTTGCTGTCAAAGTCCTGGTTCAGCTTTGTCTCTGTCAAACAGACTATCTGTGGTTCATCTTTTCTTAATATATTATCTAACTCTACCTTTTTACTGTTTATTCCATCTATATTAGTGTAGTAGCACAGTATATTTGAATCCACCTCCTTGTTTCTCTTCCCTCTCTGCCTCCTACCAGGTTCACCTCCTCCTCCATCCCTTCCCTGACCCAGTTCCACCTCCCCCACTAATTCTATTCTCCTCCCCCCTCTCTCTCCCTCTGTTCCACCCTCTCCACCACATCCTGGCTCTCTCTCCGGTCCCCTGCTCCCTGCATTATCTCTCGCTCCGTCTCCTTGCTTTGACTTCGTACTTGTCTCTCTGTCTCTTTCCCTATCACTCCTCTTACTTTCGGTTCTTGGTGGCTCCTGATGTACCACTTCCTTACTTGCCCTTCCCTTATTCTCCAAAAAAAATTCTTCTTTTGCTCTTCAGACAACTTTCCATTCTCTTCATCAGCCTTAGCTTGGAGTTCCCTTAACTGTTCTCGTTCTTCTACACTTAGGTCCTTTTTTACCCTTATATGATTCAGCTCTGACGAATTTAATTTCCAGCTCACATTGGCTACTGCTTCTGCTGTTGATCTAAACTTTAGTTCCACTCTTAGTGGTCTCATCTCGCCCTTCTTATATATTCCTAACCTTCTCACCTCCTCCAGTTCTTTTACCCATCCATAACCCTCGTCTAAGTAATCCAGTATCCCCTTGACTTTCACAACATCCCTTTCCTTTCTTACCTTCATATCTGCCAGGTGCTCTTCCACATCTCCAAAGATTACTACACACTTACCTCTATCTATTGTCTCTCTCACTACCTTCTCTTTCTTCTTTAAAACTTGCACTACATTTTTTCAAACTCTTTCTTTTCCTTTTCTCTCTCTTCCTTCTGCTCCTTCACAATTTCTTCAAGGGCTACCATCGTGGCACTTTCTACCCTTGTCCACTCATTTTTTACCTCACTAATTCCTTTTACTTCCTCACTCAGGTGGCCCTCATATTCCTTAAGCTGAGCCTTGAGTGCCACATTTTCCGACGCTAACTCGTCTACTCTGGCCATCACTGCCGCTAGGCTGTCACTTACTGGCCTAGGCCTATCCACCCCGCTAGTAACGCCACACATATCGGACAAAACTTCTACTTTAGCCCCTAACTCCTTCCTCCAATTTTCCATCACTCCCCTCCATCTCACAAGACCCATTAATTGTTTTTTCATACTTGCCAACTGATCATCCTTGTCCTCGGTGATAAAGCCTTCAAATTCATATTCCTCCTCATCCCCAGCTAGGCTTTCACGCCTTCCCGCCATCGCGAGGTGGTCGTCTGCCAGCCTAAAAACAACAATCGCCCCACTATCCCATCTCACTCCAGGAACTGTTTTACTTAATCCATATTTTCAATTACTTGGAATATCCAATTACATCTGAATTGCTCATAAAACACCTAATTACTTATTGAAATGCACATATAAATTTCCGGGACAACACTTAGACACTCCTATCAACTTCACACAAGGTAACTCATTATCGGAGAGCAGCTGCGAGGTGTTGACAGCTCGGAGGTAAACCTTGTACAGGAGTCCCAGTTTTTTAGAGGCATTTTTAGCAATGCTTCTAACATAATGTGTCCAGATCAAGTTAGTACACTCGACCCTCCATTTAACGGACAAATGCGTGCAAGCACCTGTCCGTTCCTGCTAAATGTCCGTTGCTGCTAAATACTGTCCAGTCCGGATGTAATCCGGAAATTCCTTGAGAAAAATTTGGTGTTGAGTACAGGTGTCCGGATCGATCGTGACATTTAACTGTTATGCATCCTTTTTTTTACTGTACCTGAAATAAATCCTGGTAATCCCTTGTGCTACACCCTATTGATAATGCAAAACTATTGAACACACTTAAAAGTGTATATTATTTGGTCTCTATATAATCTGTGAATCATTTCCGATATGATAGAATTAAAGATTTTATTTTCCACCAACTCATAATCAGCAAAAACGACACAAATGTCAATTAAAAACATGTTATAATATTTCCCCATCATTTTGTGTATACCGTGGGAACAAAAAAAAACAAAAATCTATCAAACGTAAATCTCCCGTCTGGGAAGCTCGGCGCATAGACGGAGGGGAGGGTTGAAATATTTTGTTGACTATCTCATTTATTATTTATCTATGTGCTGGAAGGATATTATATTTTTCAATTCCATCACATTAGAAATTATTCAAAGATTACAAAAAGTCCAAATAAGACATAGTTATGTTAATGTATAAGGGATTTAGATAGATGAATTAGAGAGATAGATAGATAGAAAGAGTGTGTATATCGAGGGAAAAAAACAAAACAAAAAATCTATCAAACGTAAATCTTCCGTCTCGGAAGCTCGGCGTCTAGACTGAGGGGAGGGTTGAACTATTTTTTTGACTATCTTATTTATTATTTATCTATGTGCTGGAAGGATATTATATTTTTCAATTCCATCACATTAGAAATTATTCAAAGATTACAAAAAGTCCAAATAAGACATAGTTATGTTAATGTATAAGGGATTTAGATAGATGAATTAGAGAGATAGATAAATAGAAAGAGTGTGTATATCGAGGGAAAAAAACAAAACAAAAAATCTATCAAACGTAAATCTTCCGTCTCTGCTGGCACGGAGGGGAGAGTTGAAATATTTTGTTGACTATCTTATTTATTATTTATCTATGTGCTGGAAGGATATTATATTTTTCAATTCCATCATATTAGAAATGATTCAAAGATTACAAAAAGTCCAAATAAGACATAGTTATGTTAATGTATAAGGGATTTAGGTGGGTGCATTAGAGAGATAAATAGATAGAGCAACGGACTTTGCTCCAACTTTTTTATAGCAAAAAATGGGACAATGGGTCCATTGTCCGGCCTACATTTTTTGACCGTTATTGCCGATATCCGTTAAATCGGAATCCGTTAAATGGAGGTTAGAGTGTAGTTAATGTTACACCGAGAATGTCAATACTAGGGGAAGTGGGAATATTTACATCATTAAAAAATATATGGGAGTCAGTGAGATTCTGTCGGTTAGAAAATTGTATGTACTTAGTTTTCTGTGCATTAACCCTCCGACCCCGGCTAGGGAATATCGTGACTGTACTTTGTGTCCGGGGGTTTTCAGGAATTTTGGTCCCTGTTGATTCACATGTTACTCCTGAAATACATTACACAAAGTTATAAAAAAAACAGAAAAATGTAGCACAAACCTTCATGTGTAGAATGCCGTTGAGTAGAGGTCTCTAGCCCAAGTGATTGCATAATGGTGAGCGCGGGAAGTGGAGTGATTTTTATGCGTGAAAATCATCCCGCGTTCGGATGCGTCGCCTTTGCCCAGGCCCCGGCTCGGCTAACCTACTGTTTTCTTAGCCACTCGTCGCGCAAAACCTTTTACCTCCCGGAGGCGATTTTATGTATTGATAGTGATGTTATTATAGTTATTTGGAGTCCAATTATATAAAATATGTTTATTAGGCTATGATTGTAACAAATATTTCACATTTTCACTCGATACCGTAGTTTTTATGAGTAATTGAGGTAGGTTATTGTTATATTAGGCACTGATTATTCGTTATCACAGGTGTTTATTATACTTTGGCCATCTAATATTATGTCATGTGTCACTTTCACTTAGTTATATGCTTTGTAAATGTTTTATATACAATTTATTGTGTCTTTTTTCACTTATTTATATATGTTTTCATAATACATGATTTTTTTATCACAATACACCTGTACATTGTTTTATTTCCACTTGTTGCCTATATACATACATATTGTCAGTCTTTGGTACTTTCACTATGATTATTAGTTAGTACTCCTGCTTGCTGTGGTATTCAGCAAAGCACGGTATAGTACATAGTGACACCTGGCACTCCACACACTGCATGGTGGTCTTTTTGTGCTTCCTCGGCCTCACCTGGCTGTTCCAGCAGACATGGCACCGCCTTCTGCTTATGGTGACTCCATCTCGTTCCAGAGGCAGGTAACCGAGCTTGTGCACATTTAGATACTGTGCACACTGCAGGCGGTCCTGAACGGGGCGCCCAGGTTGTGCCACTGCCCTCTGTGGAGCTAGAGCGGGGGCAGCACGCCCACGAACTTTGGCGGCGCGCACCCTAGGGCGGCCAGGAGCGCGACGGCGCCCAGGCCCAGCCCGGCGGCCAGCCCGGCGGCCAGGGCGGCCAGGAGCACGACGGCCCTGGGCAAAGCGTCTGGGTTGAGGGTCGTCGATGTCCATAAAGTCGTCGTCATCGTCGTTGTCGTCAGAGCCGTCATCTTGCCCTGACGGTGGACCCAGGTAATCATGGCCAGAGTCATCTGTGAGGTGCCCTTCTTCTTCAGAGCCCCCCTCATAATCTCGCGGGGAACGAATGATGCGTGGGCGGCGTGTAGGTCGGCGAGGTGGGGAAGGAGTGGGTAAATAGGCCGAAAGTGGGGGGTCCTCAACCCTAGGGAGTGCTGGTGGTGGTGGGGAAGAATGGCGGGAGCCTGGGGCAACTTGGGTGGCGTGGGTAGATAAGGAAGACAATGGCGGGTCAACCTCAGCCTCCCGCTCAGCCTCACTATCATCACTTTCATCGTCATGGTCAAATCCACTAAAAAAGGCGTATCTTTCATGGATTTCGTCTAGATCGTCAAAATCTTCACTATAGTGAGACTGATAAGACTCGGAGCTATCACTACCCAACTCATCAACACTATTTTGGCCTTCACCACGTTCATAACTCCTCAAAGCTATCTCAATACCTCCGGGAGTCAACGCATCTTGTACGTGCCTTTGCGTTAGGGCGCGACGAACATGGGCAGGCGTCGAAGGGAGCGTAGAATCGGACACAAGGGAATAACTTTTTGGGCTAGTATCCATGTTGGCGGCAGGGTAGAGACTGTTTTGGTGGCGTACATGCTGTCTGGTGGCGTCGCCTAGCGACGCCTGGTGACCACGGAGCGAAATTTTTACGCGCGCCATTCGAAAGCACACACGCAAGCAATGGTACAGTGTTGTACCACCCGGGTTCCTCGGGCCAAAAAAAAATGGTACACACGTGTACCACCCGGGGTCGAAGGGTTAAAGGAAACTAGATTCTTTTGTCCCCATTCATTAATTCTAGAAAGGTCCTGGTTCAGAGAAATTGCAGTGTTTATTTTTGAATTTATAAGATCGGGTTGGGTGAAAGAATTGGTAAATGTGAAGGAACTGTGGAGTGTTGTCATCTGCGTAGGAATGTATTGGATTATGAGTGGTAGATATGAGATTATTGATATGAATGAGGAACAGAGTTGGGGCCAAAACTGATCCCTGGGGAACACCAGCATTTATTGAGTGAAATTGAGAATAAAGGCCATCTACCATTACACATATTTTTCTGTTATGAAGATAAGAAGAAATTAGTGGAACTAATGATGCAAGGCCGTAGTGTGACATCTTCGACAATAAGGATTGATGCCAGACTCTATCAAATGCCTTTGATATATCCAGTGCTATTGTATGTGTTTCACCATGTTGGTCTGTAGCTTGGTTGATTTGATGCGTAAGAAGGCAAAGAATGTCTGCAGTTGATCGACATTGTCTAAAACCATATTGCCTATCACTGATTAATTTATTTGTTAGTAGTCTTGGCAAATCCAACGTCAAGGCTATTAACCTAATTGCAATGACGACTTGTCTATTTTGACTGCTATGTCGTCATTCCAACCGCGGTTAAAAAGAAAACGTCTAGAGTCTACTCCTTATCTTGCTCTAGGAGACGTTGTACATTAACCAAAACTACCACCGAAGGTGAAAAAAGCATAGAAGAGAAGAAAAAGGGGTTTACCTTAGTTACCGCTTAAGGCCCATCCCGTGTTCCGTCATGTGCAGATCCCTGTCGAACGTGCGCATGAGCGACCCTCTCTTGTTATCATTTTTTCACGCGCCTCCATTGATTGAGTCCGCTTTTGTTGTGCTCCTTCAATTCACCCTGTTTTAGGTTCGTTTCGGCTTTTCTGGCCTTCTTTTTGCTAGACAGATGTTACGTGATCTAGGACACACCTAAATGGGCTCCTCAGTGTGTTTAATGGAGACGCGTGTGGAAATAGCTACCGAAGGTACGGGGGCGCTTGGCGTTCCCCGTCTATATGTTTTCATTCTTTCTCTTTTCATATTCTTTTTTCCTGTTAGTCTGGGCATAGTTTAGCTTTTAGCTTCAATTAGCCTAGCTTGTTTATCATTCAGGAATTGCTATGCCCTTATGAGTTCTCATTTTTTCATAGCCTAGGTGTACAGTTGGTTCACAATCTGAGATTTCGTGGTGGCGGTGCTGTTTGTAGTGTTTGTGTCAGCCGCATAACTAGCGTTATTCCCGAGTCCCCCCTTTCGAGCCTTCACTGTGTCTCAAGGGCCTGGGCGCTTAGTGGTTCGTGATACCCAGAGGTACCCCACGGGGGCCTCTCCCTCACTCCACAGGGTTTTTCGCCCCTGACACATTCTCTACTCGCGGCTAGGCCACCCTTTTTCTCACCAGTTTCATTACTGGTTTTTTGTGTTCCCTTCCTGTTTTCACCTCCATCCTTTCATAACTTTTGCCCAATCCTGGGGTACCCACGGGGGCCCCTGTTGTGCCAACCCACCCAACCTGCCACTTCTCCTCATGGGCTTTGCTCTATCTCCGTGGGTTGGGTGGTTCCCAGGGGATGTGCCTCCTCTCCCCTGGTGTGCCTTCCTTGCCTCTCCCTTGACCGGTCGAGTCAGGATATTATCAAGGAAGACACTGCTCAGCTAGATGGTCACGGTCATCGTCGCTTGGAGTTCATAAGGAGTTGACGCTTGTTTGCCGGCCTTTTTTGGTTTTCCTAGACGCCCCTCTCGCTTGTTCGGCACCGGGCCCTCTTGGCCGTTCCCGCAAATTTGCGGAGTGCTCGATTCGGCCCTCTGGGTCATTTCGGCTCCCCGCAAATTTGCGGAGATCGCTGGGGGGTCGCGTGGCGATGTGGGAGGTTTGTGTCGGTACGGATCTACCTCCATTGGCCCGCAAATTTGCGGTTATAGTTGGCTTTCACTGTTGACCCTTTTTTGTGTCATATTGTTGCCTGATACTATATTGGTGTATGCACTTTCCTGGTGTTATAGGCCCTGCATGTAAGATGTTGAGTGGTTAACACTTTCTCCATCTTTGCAGGTTCTGCTGGTGCTCTTCCGCCTCGGCCGCCCTCCTCACCTACCTCTGTGCTCCCGGTTTAGGGTGAGTACAGATACCTGTTTGCATGTGTGTTCCTGTTTCCCCATGCTCCTTCTCTGGTTCTTCTTGGACATTCTCTCCACTTACACCTTCGACGTGCTGATTCTGGTGTGTGTTCTTCTCGTGCTGGTCGGCTGCTTTGCTTTCGCCTTGGTTGTCGCTCCCCGTGCTTGGTGAGCCACATGTCCTGCTTGCGCCACTCGCTCTTTGTGTCCTCTACGGCCTACCTCCCTGCTCTGTGTGGCCCGTGTCTGGCCCTGGTGGTTGTGCTGCTCCATGGCCCTGGTTCCTCGGCGGCGGCTGTGGCCTCTGCTTCCCTTCCGTCGGTGTGGCCGATGGTCTCCCGCCACATTGGGCCTGTGGGCCGCCGTTCCCCGGCCTTTGTTGCCGCCCGGTTCCGCGTCACCCTGGGTATCCCTGACCCGACTGCCGGCCGTTCACCACAGCCCGTAGCCTCGTAGGTGGAGCTCTCGTCTCACACACGAGGGGTCGGGGGTTCACTCCCAGACCGGGCGGTGACGAATTGGGCTTGTCTCCTTTCATGTGTTAGCCTCAGTTCACCTAGCTGTAAATAGGTACCTGGAATTCGTGGACGACGTTGTGCCGTCCCATCTGGGGTTGGCACAAATGGTACAAGGCGAGCTGGGTATCATATGGTTCCCCTACGCTCCTGGTCAACCTACGCCTCCACGCTCTCGCTCGCCTCGCTACTGCCCCTCGTCGTCCTCCTGCTCGCCTTGACGTCGCCCGTCGCCCTCGTCTTGGTTCTCGCCCTGAGGCCGGGGTTAGCGGCTCTGCTCCTATGCGCCCTCCCCTGGCCTCTACGGATAGGGGCTCTCCTCCCTTCCGCCCGCTTTCCTAGCCCGGCCGTTTTCCTCTTACGTTGTCCTCTCCGCGTGCGGTTGTTCGTGCTGTCGCTGGCCCTCTGCTCCCTCCTACACTGTCCAGGAGGGTCCGCCTGGGTGTCGTTGCTTCTCCTACTTCACCTGCTTCCGTGCCTCTTCTTCCTTCACGGTCTCGTCCCACGGTGGGGGTCCCTCCCTCCTCCGCCTCGGTGTCGGGCCGCCCTGTTCTCTCAGCCCCGGGGGTCCTTGCTCTGTTTCCCCCCGCGGCTCCTTCTGGCCTCCTTTCACCCGGCCGGCCTTCCCCCTCCCGTCGTCCTGCTCCTCCTCCTTCTTCTCTTCCTGCCCTTCACTTCCCGTCTCGCCTGGGGGGTACCCCTCCTCTTGCCTCGGTGAGGTTTCGGGGTCCCCCTTTCTCGGGAGCTGTCGTGTCGCTGGAAGAGGGGGATGGTGCTGTTTCCCCCTCGGCCGTTCGTGTTCGGGGACGGGTCCCTCTACGGCGACACGGCCGTCGTCGCTCGCCTTCCTTGGGCCGCGACGCTGCTGGTTCGTGTCGTGGGTCTCGCTCCCGCTCACGCTTGTCCCTGCGGGCCGACCCTTCTGGGTGGGGGGGGGGGGGGGTCGCCTCTCTCGATTCGATTGTTGGCTTTGCAGGGCTGGGTTGTGTCACGCTTCGACGGGTGCTTGGCGTCGTTGGACGCCTCCCTCTTCTCGCGCTTCTTGGCGGTGCCTCAACCTCAGCGCCTCGCCCTTCCTACCCCTGCTACGGTCCCGCTCCCTTCTGCAGGCCTACGCTCTGGTCAGACTTCAGCCGCACTGACCTCCTTCCGGCTGTTCAGTCCCTGGCTGTGTTGACGGGTCTGTCCTCCTATGGGACGGGTTTGTGCGACGCCGGTACACCTGGCTTCGCCGTCATGCTCGGTCGCCCTCTCCCCTTGGCGGCCTGGTTTGCTGTGGCCTTCGCCTTCACACCGTGCCATCGACGGCTCTCCTTCGGTCCCTCCCTTAGGTTACTAGCCTTGACGTTGGACTGGGGTCGTCCCTGCTTCTTGTGTCTGTCGGCAGGTTGGCCGGCGCGTTCTGGTCCTGGATGGGCGCGCCCATTCTTGAACTTTGTTCTATTGCTCCCCCGTTCTTCTCTCACCCGGATCAGGCCTCTGTCGCCACGGTTTTTCCCTTGCGACAGAGGGTGACGGACTTCTTGTCTTGTCTTTCGGTTCCCTCCAGCCGTCTGTCCCCGCCTGCGGCTTTTCGGGGCGTCTGCGCCAGGCGCTCTTCGCGAGGGTTTGGACCGCGTTCTGCGGGTCCAGCTTCGGCTCGCGGTTTCTTTGGTTCCCGAGCTGAAGGCGGTTTTGTGCGCGGCTACTCGGCGCCGCCCGACAGTGCGGTCCTCGTTCTGCCGGCCGGCCCCCTTGGATATTCGTCAGGGTTTGTTGTCCTCTGCGCTATATACGTCGGGGTTGTTTCAGCTGGTTGCTTGGGTATGCTCGCTTCTCTGTCGGCGGCCCCTGCTTCCGACACGCGACGACGCGCTGTGTCGTTGCGGTCCCTGCTTCCGTCACGCACCGTCGTGCTGTGTCGCACGCGGGGTCTTCTCAGTCCCGTCCTTCTGCCGGTCCTCTTCGGGGTGCTGCTACGAGTGCTGCCGCCTTGCGCGGCCGCAGGACTGGGACGTTGCAGGCCAGTGCGTCGATTCCGCCTCGCCCTTCTGTTCTTGCCCCTTTCATCCCCGCTGTGTCGGGGCTGGCCGGTCTTCCACTTCCGGCCGCCCTTCGACGTGGTCTGCCCCGCGCCGGCCTGGGGTTGGGGGTAGAGGTCGACGTGGCGCTCGTGCCCGCACGGCCCGTACCGAGGGTACCTCCGCGTCAACACAATGTGTAGTTCTCTGGGTCGGCCTCCTTGTTCTCCTTCTCGCCTGGCCGACCGGGTCGCTCCCCTCCTCTCGGGTGCTCCCTCGGGTTGTTTTTGCCCTTGCGCCCCTCGGTTGCCGCGAGGGACGTTGGGGGCGGCGGGGTCTCACCTGGTGGTGGACGTCTCGACCCCCTTTCCGCTCTTGTCACCGACGCCGGCCCATCTCTTCGGTGGTGGCCCACGTGCTCACTTCCATGCCCGAGCTGGGTAGCGTCGAGGGAGTTGGCCGCCGGTCGCCCGGTTTTCCTCTCCCGTGTCTTTCTGGTCCCGTCGACGGACTGCGACGCGATGCGACCGTTGGTGGTTCTGTCGGCCCTCAACGGGCGCGTCATGCTCACACGGTTTCGGATGCTGCCGGTACCCCTGGTACGCCTGGCCCTGTGCCCTGTGCCCCCTGTCGTGGGTTGTATCGCTGGCCCTCCAGGATGCGTCTTGGCTCGTTCCTCTCCATCCTCTCTTCCAGCGATTCTTGGCCGTTCGGTCTTCCGATCGTGTGTTCCTGTTCGCCGGCCTTCCCTTCGGTCTCCACATCGCGCCGCGGTTCTTCTCCGCGCATGTGGGGCGGGCTCTGGGTCCTCTCCTCAGGAGCGGGCTCCAGCTCCTGTTTTCCTTGGCCGACTGGTTGGTAGTTTCCGAAGCCCTCGGCCTGTGCGTTGGCGACGCCCTCACAGTCGTTCGCACCGTCGCACGGTTAGGGTTCCCCTTTTGGTGTTCCCGATTCACGCTTGACCCCGTCGCGTGTCGTGCCATGGGTCGGTCTCGCATGGGTTTTCTCCGGCGCTACGGTGACCCGGGGTCTGCCGACCGCGGTGCACCTTCGGTGGAAGGTCTTCGCCGTGTTGCACTCGGTCTCCCTCCTGGGGTGGCTCTGGGACTCGTTCGTGGGTTCGCTGCTTTGGGCCGCTCTGCCCCTTTCCTTAGGGTGCCTCTGGCTCCTCCGCCTCCTCCTCATGGGCCCCGTGGTGTTTCCGTTGCCCCTCTGGGTCGGCTCCTGCCGCTCCTGCGTCCCGTTCGCTGACGCTTCGGTCTTTGGGTTGCTCCGGGCTCGCTCTCTGCGGCTGTGCCCTGGTCCGCCCCCCCCCCCGCCGACGGTCTGGGTAGCCACAGATCCGTCGAGCGAGGTTGGGTGGGGTTCCCGATCGAACCTGGGACGTCCACTTCCTGGCTGATGGGTGGGTCTCCCTCCACTTACCCATCTATGCCCTCGGACTGTTGGTTCCTCTGTTCTTCCTGCGGGACCACGCGCTGGCCCTTCGGGTCAGTCGGTGGCCTTCGGGTTAGACGCTCAGACAGGCTGTCCCCTGTTTTCCTTCTGCGGGGGTTCCTCCAGGTCGTTGACTCTATTGGGGGTCTCGGTGGAGTTGTTCTTCCTCGCGGCCCGACACCCCTTCTCCTTGCATGCCTCCTCCCTGCCCGGGCCTGCCACCCTGTGGGCGGCCGCCCTGTCGTGAGGGCAGGGCGTTCTTGTTGAATGGGCGATGCAACGGACTGTGTTCACCGACCTCGCGGCTTCCGGAGGTCGCCTTGTTCGCATCGGGGGTGCCGCGCCAGTTGCCTTTGGACCTCTCCCTCCGGCCTCGCGCTCCGGGGGGGGTCCGGCCGCTTTCATGGTGGCCTGGTACAGGTGGCGGTCGATATACATCTTTCCGCCCCCAGACGCGCTGTTGCTGTGCCCAGTCCTCGCGAGGCTGCGGCTGTGCCACGGCTGCGTCGGGCTCCTCGCACCTCTGTGGCCGGCACGGGCTTGGTCCGCCCGGTTGCCGCGGTGGTGCCCGAGTCCGGTCCCTCTACCTGTCTCCGGCTTCCACTTGGGCTCGGTTGGGGACCTGCGGCCCTCGTTGGCCTTCGCATCGTGCTTGTTCATGTGGCACGGTGGCTCCCGGTCCCGGGCCGGGCCCTGGCCGGGCCCTGACTGACCTCCTGCTGCGTTCCTGGCCGTCTTCTCCTTGGGGGCCTTCCGGGTCCCGCTGGAGGTCTTTTCCTAGGTGGCTACGGGCCCCTCGCCTGCCTGTTGGCTCTCCTTCCCTCGTCCTCCGCTCCTTGTTTCACCTCTTCCGTACACGTCACTTTCGAGTCGACGCTATACGTCCCCACTTGTCTGCCGTCCGGGGGCTCTTTGGGTCCGTCGCTCGGCTGGTCGTTCTGACACAGGTGCTGGATTCCTTCCTGACGGCTGCCTTCCGGGATCGACCTCCTCCGCGCCAGGTCCCTCCGCAGTGGGATCTGGGGCGGGCTCTGGTCCTTCTGGCTTCGCCCTCGTCTACAAGGGCCGCTACGCCGGTTCTGTTGCTCGGGCGTCCGCTCTTCCTTGTCGCTCTGGCCACTGGGGTTCGGGTGTCTGCCCTAGCGGCATTGTCGTGGCCCCGGGACTGCGTGCGATTCTCCCCGTCCTTGCATGGCGTCTCGTTCGCCTCCTCCCCTCCTTTTGTTGCCACACTTGGGAGGGCGGCCCCCGCTTTCCGGCCTTTCGCCGTCCAGGCTTTCCGGCTTGGGCATCCTCGCCATGTGTTGTGCCCGGTGTCGGCCTTGCGCTCCTCTGTTGCGTCTGTGGCGTCGCCTTCGGGTCCTGCTGTGTGGGTGTCTCCTCGGACGGGTGGGAGGCTCTCGCAGGTGCAGATGGGGCGCCGCGTTAGTCGGACCGTTCGTGCCCGTCGCCCTGTTTGTAGGGTTTCTGCGCACGATGTCAGATCCTTTGCTGCCTCCTTCCGGTTCCTGCCACGTCGATCCTTACCTGCCTTCGCCTCAGCGGTTTTGTGGGTCTTCTATCAATTCCTTCATCTCCTCCTACCTCTCCGTGTCCAGTGGTCGACCCCCTCGGCTGGTGATTGCTCTCGGGGGTCGTGTTTCCTGGTGCTCTGGCGAAGATCCCTGGTCTTCCCCCCTTGTCCCTCGTTCTTTTCCTTTGTTTTATATGACAAAGGGGGGGGGGGGGTGTACGGGTTTGCAACACTGGATTGCAAGTTTGGGATTGTGTATTGTTCCAGTACATAAGTGTTTTTGCCACATTGAAAATTGTGTTTTGTTCTTGTGTTCAGTGTTTTTGTTGGTTTTTGAAGAAAAGGGATTTTGGGTACAGTTCCTTTTTGGTTTCAGACAAGTCTATGTTTTTGCATTACTATGAATGACGGGCATGTGTTAAAACTGTTCTTTTTAGCTACTCCTCAGTTTTTCACTCTTTTATTAGACTCTCTTGTTTAAATTGTGTCTTTGTCATTCATACTTTTGTTTTATGCATTGGTTTTTTTGGTAGGTTGGGCTTGGATGTCCTCCTATTTGTTATGCAGCCTTGACGTTGGATTTGCCAAGACTACTAACAAATTGGGAGGTTTGACGTACCTCCCAACCTACCAAATAGGAAAACCTACTATTTGGTAGTAGTCTTGGAAAATCCAACGTACATAATACCCTCCCTCACGCCGGACCCCTGCCCATCCGCGTTCTTCTGCTGACGTGAGATGTGATAACAAGAGAGGGTCGCTCATGCGCACGTTCGACAGGGATCTGCACATGACGGAACACGGGATGGGCCTTAAGCGGTAACTAAGGTAAACCCCTTTTTCTTCTCTTCTATGCTTTTTTCACCTTCGGTGGTAGTTTTGGTTAATGTACAACGTCTCCTAGAGCAAGATAAGGAGTAGACTCTAGACGTTTTCTTTTTAACCGCGGTTGGAATGACGACATAGCAGTCAAAATAGACAAGTCGTCATTGCAATTAGGTTAATAGCCTTGACGTTGGATTTGCCAAGACTACTACCAAATAGTAGGTTTTCCTATTTGGTAGGTTGGGAGGTACGTCAAACCTCCCAATGCTTACGTTAACTTAGTGTGAGTCTGTACTCAACACTAAACTCTTCAATGCTCTATGAAAACACTGGAAGGCTAGTCCTACAGCAATCAGATATGGAATCTTCTGAAAAGGTCTGATGCTCTAAGATGCTCGTTAATATAGAACAGAAATAATGCAGGGGCAGGACACCAAAGCGTGTATCTTAAATACACCAATAAGTAGGGTACATATATATAACAAGGGAGTGCAACAACTCTGTGACAGCACTAATAATAACCACTCAGAAACAGTACTTCCTGTCCATACTTAGTGTACTCAAGCTACTGTAGTATGAACAGTCTCGATGTTACGTAATCTGGGTTGATGTAGCGTTACGTATCATTCCGTAGTCTTAAGTTGAACGCTTCCATAACCTTGGTCGAACGTTCCATGATTGGGTAGAATATATTATTCTATAGTTATATATGGGAAAGTATTGTAGGATTATAATTCCCATATACAGGGTGTTTTAAAACAACACTGCCAGAGTATGACGACCACATTGATATAAATATATAATACACATATTTCTATTTTATTTTTACCAAAAATATATTGTAACGGAGATAAATGGTTATTTAGAAATGTAGCAAAACAGGGTTCTGAGCTCAGCACAAAACATATGATACATAATATGAATGATTACCAAGTAAAAAAGGTAAAGAGGAGATATCTAATGACCTAATCACATATGAATAATTACAAAATTAAAGTAACATAAAATTGGTAATGATATTTTGCAATTAGAAGAAAACTGCTAAGTATTATAATCCAAGTAGCGTAAAAAGATATGCACCATTTGTAACGATGACCAAGAGGTCAAATAATGAATCTCAAGTCTGGGTCAGGTATCCGAACACTGCTATAGGTAATTTAATCGTTCGTGAAACTGTTTGAATGGGAAAAAATTGTTCCTGCGCAATTTACTGTTTCAATACAAACACCTCATTACGTTACTATTATCACAGAGTACCAACAAAATATGTCTATCAGTTTTATGGTTGAAGTTTGACGATTTTACGTAGCTGTAGACATACAAGTATACGGTATTCACTAATGAATATTTAAAATCATCTAATGGTACCCAAAACAAACAATTTACGTCACTTGGACTTAACGAGTATAAAATAACAAAGGCAGAGACACACCTAAATAACGACAATCCATGTTTATGTGATATTATAAGGTAAATAAAATCACTATGACAGAAGAAGATAGCACCATGGCCTGCGATGATTAAACACATGAGAAGATTCGTTATGATTCCAAAGCTTCGAAGAAAAACTCGAACTGGGATGGGAGGCAAGAGGTAGGCTATTTGGGGGGGAGGGGGGACACTAGCCCGTGTTCGGATTATAGCTCATACCTGGGTGTCACTAATTATTTTACTCTATGCGGTTTAAATCATTAATGGTATATTATTTTGCATTTTGTCCTTAGATAATCTTCTTCGTTATTGTATTTACTAATTAGCAGATGAGGTCTGGCAGTGTTGTTTTAAAACACCCTGTATATATATATATATATATTTGTATTATTTAAGATTGTTTACAAGTATCTCATTGTAAAGAAGATGGGATACATTTTCCATATGTTATGCGCGTGCGCGGTATGTCACGACAGAGACAAACATAACGCGCTCGCTCACTCTCCAACCAACCTCCGTCCCAGCTACACACGCTAAGCCTTCTTTCTCCTAGTTACTTCACCAGGTGTTTTCGCTTCACTTTTCATCTCATACTCCATAGTCACTACATCATCATCTTTGTTACTTAGCACAACTTAACGTAAATATCTAGCCTATCCTAGCCTATTGTAGCCTCTTTTCATACTCTGTTTACTATACTAACCACTTCCAGTCATCTAGCCTATTTTCCGCCATCCTCCAATCACCAGCTGAGTTCATCAAAGGGTAACATTTCTATATGGTTATACTTCTTCATTATCAATAATATACAGTCCACTTATCTAAATTAGCCATATAATTGGTCCTTAAACCTTTCACTAGTTCCCCCCCCCCCTTTTTTTTTTTTTTTGTGGATGGTGGTGGCCTAGCCTATGTGGTTCATTTTTGTTGTGCCATATTTCGTCTGTCCCTCATTGCCCAGGGCTTTTGGCGTCATGGTTCCGCTGGTGGTGGGGTAGGGGAAGATTATCCTGCGGTGGTTAATAGGCCTGCGTACCCAGGCCCGATTAGGAAGGTGGCAATTTTGGGCCACTCCTACGTCAGGGATTTGTACGTGGACCAAGCGGTCCACAGGCCTTTGTTTTTCGTGACTCCTCTGGCCGCCCCAGGTGCCCGCGTCAGCACCTTGAGGTCAACAGAAGCCTGGGGTCAGTTTTTAGAGCTGAAGCCCGACTTGACCTTCTTGGTGATAGGAGGAAACGAGATAAGGAGCGGGGTCAGTCCGAGAGGGATTGCGGAGGGGATCGAGGTCCTAGCTGAGGAGGTGGTGCAGCTCTCGGGGGGAGAAGTCCGGGTGATTGGGGTAGAGAAGCGGCAGGCTCCACGAGGGGTCTCTACGGACGAGTTTAACCGCATTAGAAATGCGGTTAACCGATGGCTAAAGCGCCATATCCCATTCACCCGGGAGCGCTATCAGTCCATGAATACCTCTGAGGCTGACTTCAGTCCCGACGGGGTACACCTCACGCACGAGGCATCAAAGCGTCTCTATTCGGAGATCCTGGCCACCTGTCGTCGGTGCTTTGGGCAAGACGAATATGCCATGGTCGCCAGGTCATACGACGAGATGTTTGCCCACCATGACGTTTGAGTTGATCAACAAAATCAGTATAGCCTAGATTAATAATCCTTCAAATCGGTACAGTATATTAATTTAATTTTGATTGTAAACCCTTTAGGCCCAAATTATATAACAATTGATTGGCACTAAGATTAAAATCATCCATACTGTACTGTATAATGAATACAAAAGTTAAGGTTATTCATTCTATATCAAATTTATTCTGTCCAATAACTTCTTTATTGATTCACCATGTCTTTCTAAAATCTTCTCGTCGTGTGCCCTGGAGGCGGGGTATATGATAGCTGATAGGCTGAGTGTGTGTTAATCCAACTCAAAACTTTTTTCCTTGTGACTTCTTGAGATGAACTTTTCTTGTGTACAATTTTAACATTTATTAAATTTCATAATATAAAATTAGCGGTACCCATTGAGTTTAGCCTGTTTAAATTACCCTATAGGCTCTCTCTCTCTTAAAATTCTTGAATTTATTATAACTTTAAATGGTACCTCTTTTTTGACATCTAGAGATTTTTGGCCTATAGGCTACTGTATTGTACTAAATTTCCCTCCCGGCTTTTCTTAACTTATGGTGTAATGATTCTATAATTTCATAACTATTATGTAAGGAGTTAAATTGAAAAGCTCCAGATTGCTAGTCTACATTGCGCACAATTCTTATTCCGCATTTCGTGAGGGTTTTATTTTCGGCTCGCGATTTAATTTGATTTCTCGGAGTACTGTATTGTTGTCCGCAACTTATTCGGTCTGGCATTGATAGTTTGATTTAACGTCAATAGATTTCCTTCCCATATAATCATGGCTAAAAGTGTACAAAAGCGTCGGGCTGGGCTTAAGGGCTCTTTGACGGTCTTAACCTCTGATATTGACGAATTCCTTGATTCGGCGTCTAGAGTAGAGGTGGAGGCCAGGTTGCTCAGTATTCAAAAGCAACTTGACAAGTATGAGGTCACACAGGAGGACCTGGCCGACACTTACGAGGACACCGAGTATATCGAGGTGATAAGAGAGGATACCTTATATATGGAGGGCATACAAGTAATCGTTGCCACACTGAAGGGGATCTTGATTACAGAGGTCAAGAAGGAGGTCAAGAAAGAGCCAAAGAAATCCTCAGTCAAATTACCACATCTTACTCTTCCCAAATTTGAAGGTGATGCCACCATGTGGTCGGGATTTTGGGAGATGTTCAAGTGTACCATCCATGACAATCCCGACCTCACAGACATACAACGCTTCACCTATCTAAAGGGTCAGCTTCAGGGTGATGCACATAAGCTAGTCAAAGGATTCATTATCGAAAGTGCAAGCTATGCCCCAGCAATTGAGCTCCTGCAAGAGACATATGGGCATCCAGATCGAATCAAGGCAGCTTATGTTTCCAAATTCAATCAATTAGTGTCACCCAAACACCAAACAGCTGACCTGAAGGACTTCTATGCCAATACAGAGAGTGTGATGAGGTCAATCATTAGCCATGGTATTTGTCTGGAGGAATTTTATGTGGTGACTCTTGTCAATAAGTTACCATCACCACTAAAAGAAACCATAAAACGGGAAATGGGAGACTCGAGCCTGGATTATAAGAAATTCACTCATTGCCTCCAGGCTGAAGTGTACAATATGGCGGGTCAAGATAGAGTAGGGGGTACACCCATGGCTACGGCAACATTTACCGCCCAAAGTGAGTACAGGAAATTCAACTGTGTTCTGTGTAGTGGCACCAATCATTTATGGTACAAGTGTATGAAGTATAAGACAGGGCCTCTTAAAGTTAAAAGAGCCCGTCAACTACGTCTCTGCACTGGGTGCTTGTCAAAAGACCATGGCCATTCGGGTTGTACTAATCCTAACATAAGAAGCTGCAAGTTTTGTAAGGGCAAACACTTTCATTCCCTGTGTACACAAAAACAAGGGAAAGAAAGTAGACCAGCGGAGGATAACACCAAGAGAGAGCAGACTGCTGCTACTTCAACTACAATGTCCGTTGCCACAGGTAAAAATACAGTAATCTTGCCCACCGTACAGCTGCCGGTAAAGGGTAAGGATAATAATTGTGTTAAAATTAGATCGCTACTTGACCAATGTTCTCAGAGGACCTTTGTGAAGTCTTCTGTTCTATCCTCCCTTTCCTACATTTCTAAAGGAACTGAGGAGTTATGTCTTCACGGATTTACCGGGAAACAGGCCTCTAGGGAATATAATGTTGTGGCACTGCAATACAAACACAGAGGTAAATTTCATCATCTAGACGCAATAGTGGTTGATGAATTGCCAGAACATAAAGGTGAACTTAACCTAAAGTCTAAACTGGTTAGTTTACAAAGTAAAGGCATAAAATTAGCCGATCCTCACGCAACGGACACAGATCAGCTGGAGCTGCTCATCGGTGCGGATCACTACTATGATATAGTGCGACCTGGGTATAAAAGGTCAGGTAGCCTAATTCTGCTTCCTACCAAGTACGGGTATGCCATCAGTGGTTCATATGTGACACAGCCTACCAGCTCCAGCACAGAAGTAATTACTGTATTGAAGTAGCAGTAACACCAATGGACGAATACATGTCCACTGGTAATATTCCACCATGCAAAAATGACTTAAATGTTTTGTGGGAATTAGATCATATCGGGATAACCCCTAAGGAATACTCACTGGTTGAGCGGCAAGCACTATCGTCGTATGAGGATACCGTTACCTACGATCCCGACAGCCAGCAGTATACAGTAAAGTGAGACTGCCCTGGAACAATTCCAAGGATCAGCTGCCACCTAACAAGGGTTTGGCCATAGGCCGTCTTCGGGGACTTCAGAAAAGATTCCTCAAGGAGCCTGACTTTTGCGAGGAATACTCAAAAGTCATAAAGGAACAGGTGTCCCGGGGTTTTATAGAAGAGGTGCCTTTTGATACATCGGATACCGGGCATTACTTGGCTCATCATGGTGTGGTCAAGGAGAGCAAAACTACGCCAGTGCGTATTGTCTTCGACTGTTCCGCCAAGATGAGTGAACGTCATCCTAGTCTTAATGACTGCCTGTACACTGGACCCTCACTGGTGCCAGATTTGGCGCAGGTTTTGCTTCGGTTTCGACTCGGTAAGTATGCCTGGGTGTCTGATATTGAGAAGGCATTTCTAATGTTAAGACTCCATGAAGACGACCAGGACTATACGCGATTTATGTGGCCCAAGCATCCAAGGCAACTGGATTCCCCCCTAATTTGTTACCGGTTCCGGGCAGTTTTATTTGGAGCGACTTGTTCCCAATTCCTTTTAAACGCCACCATTTTGAAACATTTGTCTTATGTCAGTGCAGATCCGCAGATTATTCATCAGATTCGGTCAGGGTTGTACATAGACAATTTACTGGGTACAGGAAATGAAGAAGATTTCCTGGTTGATACCTACGCTGTAGTCCGAGAGATTGTGAATGACGCCCATCTACATTTGCGTGAATGGGCGACTAATAATTCTGTTTTGCGGACTGTACTGCAACGGGATGGTGTGGCGGCTGTACAGCAGGAACATGTTACTGTAGAGTGCTAGGGTTGTTTTGGAAAACGGACACCGATACCCTCTCATTCGGTGTTCAGTACGCGCAATATTCGCAGATTACAAAACGAATTTGTATGACGGCTAAACTTTTTGACCCCTTGGGGATAGTTCTACCGGTGTCGATCAAATCGAGATTATTCCTTCAGCAATTATGGAGGATAAAATTAGGTTGGGATGAGGTTTTGACTGGCGATCTGGTTCAGGAATGGGAGGACATTATTTCGGATCTTCGTCTCTGTAAGGGTTTTAATTTTCCTCGGAGAGTTGTCATGGACCATCCTGTTTCCATTCATGCCTTCTCAGACGCTAGCAAGGTCGCGTACGGCACCGCCATATACTTTGTTGACACAAGTGGCAGCCGTCTAGTCATGGCAAAGGCGAAAGTCGCCCCGATCAAATCCCTTTCCATCCCAAAATTAGAGCTGACTGCAGTTCTGTTGGCTGCTAGACTCGTTCACTTTGTAAAGGAAACTTTTAAAAATTTGCTAAATATCTCGGAGACAGTTATATGGAGTGACAGCCAAATTACGCTCTACTTGTTACATAGCCGTAAGAAGCTACCAGTGTACGTCACCAACCGTGTCGACGAAATTCGTACCCTGCTCCCCACTGCACAGTACCGGTATGTGTCTACCAAAGAGAATCCAAGTGACTGCATTACTCGTGGTGTCTCTGCTAAATTTCTCAAATCTTCTGCATTGTGGTGGAATGGCCCATGCTGGCTTAATGATCCCAACGAATGGCCAGAGAATATAGATTTGAGCGAGCACACACTGCTATTGTGGCACCGGTAATTGACTCGGTGCCTGACGAAGACACACGGTTATGGGACTGGGATAGATTCAGCAGCTATGAGAAGTTACAACGTGTTACAGCATGGGTGATACGATTTGTAGAAAATGTAAAAGCAAAAATTAAAGGCACACTGCCCACAGGTAGTGCTTACCTCAAAGTGAAGGAGATCAGAATTGCAGATAAATTATTACATAAGCTCTGTCAACAAGAAATATATACGCAGGAATATAAATTACTGGTTAAGGCAACAAAAGTCTAGGAATAACCTGATCAACCAGTTGGGCTTACACTTGAAGGGGGACTTGATACATTGCGGAGGCAGATTACGATTTGCAGCCCTCTCTGAGGCAAGTAAGTATCCAATACTACTGCCCCCCAATCATCCCCTCACCCATCTTATCATCGATAGGTGTCACCGACTCTGTTGTCATTATGGGGTTGGTCATATAGTCACCTATGTAAGACAACGATGGTGGGTGCCTAGAATCAGGCAGGTGGTCAAGAAAGTCCTTCGCAAATGCTTAAAGTGTAGAAGAGTACAGGGAACACATTATGATCCCGTCGGAATTCCTCCCTTACCAAACCTGCGAACTACCCCAGGTGACCCTTACAAAGTTACCGGGGTTGACTACAGTGGAGCAATCCCTGTGAAAGATTCACCCAATCTTAAGGTGTATATGATACTTTTCACTTGTGCTGTTACCAGGGCAATTCACCTGGAACTGGTCACCAACCTCACTTGTGATAGCTTCCTACATGCCTTCCGAAGATTCTGCAGTTGACAGGGATATCCGCGTATCATGCTGAGTGACAATGCAAAGACTTTCATAGGGGCATCTACATATCTTAAAGAAGTGAGCAACAATCCTAAGATTCAGACCTGCCTGGCGGATGTAAAATGCGAATGGCGTTTCATTCCCGCCAGAGCGCCTTGGTTTGGCGCCATATGGGAGAGAGCCATAGGCATCGTGAAGGCGGGTCTGAAGAAGGTGTTGGGTAGAGCTCTCATCTCGATTGAGGAACTCAACACCATACTCTTGGAGATTGAAGCCACCGTAAATGATCGCCCTCTATACTATGCTTCTGGTGATTTGGAAGACCTTACCCCAATCACACCCTCAGTACTGGTACGTGGATACAGACTGCAGGATCTTCCTGAAGAGCATGACGAGTATACTATGGAAGATCCAGACTACATAAGTAAGGACGTGATATCGGCCCGCTACAAATACATTCGTAAATTATCGCGAGATATTTGGCATCGCTGGTCAACAGAATATCTGGTGACTTTAAGGGAAGCGCAAAAGAATAAACTAACACCATTAAAAGGTCATTGGCCTAGGGTAGGGGACGTGGTAACCATCCATGAGGAGGGACCGCGACCATTTTGGAAATTGAGTCGGATAGAGGAGTTGTTACCAGGTCGTGATGGTGAGGTTCGGGTAGCAAAGGTTCGCACCAGGACTGGAGTAATCACACAGCCAACAGTCCGACTTTATCCTCTTGAGGGTGACCTCGATCGCAAGGACACCCCCTCGGATCAGTTATCCATTGAAGTCCCCTCTCTGGCTTCTACTTCGGCGCAGCCTGTTGACGCGTCTGGCGAACGCCCACGTCGACAGGCAGCCCAGATATCCTCCCAAGCTTGGCGGGATAAGATTGCCTCCGGGCAAATCTAATCATGTAAATTTTGTATATTTTTCTGTTGGTGGGAATATGTCCATACTTAGTGTACTCAAACTAGTATGAACAGTCTCGATGTTACGTAATCTGGGTTGATGAAGCATTACGTATCATTCCGTAGTCTTAAGTTGAACGCTTCCATAACCTTGGTCGAACGTTCCATGATTGGGTAGAATATATTATTCTATAGTTGTACAGTAAACTTCCGTTAATCCGACGACCGATAATTCGAATCTCCCAATAGTCCGAATTTTTCAATTTGAGGCCAAATCCGAATTCTCCCAATAGTCCGAATTTTTGAATTTGAGGCCAAATCCGAATTCACCCAATAGTTCGATTTTTTGGGCCTGTCAAGGCCTACTTCAAGTCGATTGGCCTTTCTGAGGACACCAAGGCTGTCCTATTCCTGGATAACTGCAGAGCACATCCATAACATGCACCAACGGGGCCGCCGATCAGATGAACCAGACAACCCTAGACCTGCAACAATGCCTCTCACAGACGACTCACGTACCAGCTCACCTGAACCTCTTACCACACCAGAACCTATGCCTCCTGCTGATTTTGAAGGCTGGGAGGACCTAGCATCCCCTGTGAAGGCCACTCCTGAGGTAGCCCCAGCCACCCCTGTGGTAGCTCCTGCCAGCCTAGCCACTCCTGAGGTAGCCCCAGCCGCCCCTGTGGTAGCCCCAGCCGCCCCTGTGGTAGCCCCAGCCAGCCTAGCCACTCCTGAGGTAGCCCTAGCTCCCCCTTCAGATATTGAAGGCTTGGAGGATATGGCTGTGGAGTAATAATCAGTGAAGTGTAGTAGATTTAAGGACCCCAAAAAAAATATAAAACCAGCAAAATACAAAAAAAAAATAAGTCTTTTTAAGTTCATTTTACATTAAAGTACACTTACAGTGCAGAGCAGTGATTATAAGTTACTAATATGGGGCTAGGGGGCTAGTGGCTGGTTGGGGGCTGGTGCTGGGGGCTTATCTTCAATGCTACACATCTCTTCTCTTCATATAAGGTGAGTTAAAGTCATGATTAGTCATTATTATCATTATTATCATGCGTTTGTGTCTTGGTTTGGGTCTTCAAAAAAAAGTTGGGGGGGGGGGGGTAACGTCCGATAATCCGAAAAAATCCACTAATCCGAACGAGGGCCGGTCCGCTGCCCTTCGGATTAACGGAAGTTTACTGTATATGGGAAAGTATTGTAGGATTATAATTCCCATATATATATATATATTTGTATTATTTAAGATTGTTTACAAGTATCTCATTGTAAAGAAGATGGGATACATTTTCCATATGTTATGCGCGTGCGCGGTATGTCACGACAGAGACAAACATAACGCGCTCGCTCACTCTCCAACCAACCTCCGTCCCAGCTACACACGCTAAGCCTTCTTTCTCCTAGTTACTTCACCAGGTGTTTTCGCTTCACTTTTCATCTCATACTCCATAGTCACTACATCATCATCTTTGTTACTTAGCACAACTTAACGTAAATATCTAGCCTATCCTAGCCTATTGTAGCCTCTTTTCATACTCTGTTTACTATACTAACCACTTCCAGTCATCTAGCCTATTTTCCGCCATCCTCCAATCACCAGCTGAGTTCATCAAAGGGTAATATTTCTATATGGTTAATACTTCTTCATTATCAATAATATACAGTCCACTTATCTAAATTAGCCATACTTCCTTAGCCAACGTAACAGCCAAACTGGGTTGTGCACTATGCATCAACCTAGGCTAAAATAAGGCGTGAATCATTCCTAAAGCATACACAATGAAAGTTAATAAACACAATGCTGTCTTTCTCACTAATAAAGTCTAGCAGTGGCATAAAAGATATCAGGAAACTAGGCAGAGCGCAAGCATGCTCGTAGCCTACTGTCTCCCCTTGAACAGATTTCCCTTATGTTACGTTAAGTGACTTGGAGGCTCTCTTGGTAAGTCCAGATCTCTAGTATCTGGTCTTGTCCTGGCACTCCACAAAGGTCAACAAAATGAGGTAGCAATCATACAGGTAAGAGTAGGCAAAAGCCCTTTACCTGTATACTGCTACACTCGCAAAGGAAAATATGCACAAGGGTTACAGGCTAGCTAGCTTCGTCG
Organism: Lithodes maja; assembly: GCA_037953745.1. Classification (NCBI taxonomy): domain Eukaryota; kingdom Metazoa; phylum Arthropoda; class Malacostraca; order Decapoda; family Lithodidae; genus Lithodes; species Lithodes maja. The sequence continues at coordinate 48,918 of JBAKBP010013352.1, forward strand.
ATGTTGTACAGGCTCTGACTTGCCACATACATAACTCAGACAATGACCAAAGATACCTTCCACTGTCTATCATTAAATAATGGGAAAGGACAGCTCACTAATTAGAAGCACCCCAACACTAGGCTACCATATGACTATGACTAATAATCCCTAAAACTAGTGCAAACATATATGGAGAGCTGGTGCTGGTAATACGACTGGCCGACTATGGAAGTCGTATGCAGAACCAGAATGGATAAGTAATTGAATAAAGAGAGAAGTATGAAAAGGAAGAAGTTCAGAGAGAGATAAAGTAGTATAGGGGGTTATATGGGGGACAGATTGCAAGGGACATGTAGGACCAAACGGCTCTGCAGGAGAAACGCGGGCAGGAGCCCCCCCAGCACTAACAAAGGCAGCGGCACCCAATCACAGACGACTACGTCATGAGGAGCAGGCGTCATATGCCGTGTCAGGCCCGCCGGCCAATCACGGGCGTGGGAAACTCCTCCGAGCGAGGGAGGCACACGTACATACACACGCACATACTACCACCTCGCTGCCTACCTCGCTCTTTCTCCTTAACTTCACACAATGCATCTTATATTCTATCAATGGTATAAAATACTTCTAAGTGTCTCAGACAAGAATAAAGACCACCACTGATCTGTCTGTGACAACATGAACTCTATGAAAGAAAGAACATCGTTCTACAATTATTGTAGCCCATTTCACTACCCTGGCGAGCGCTAGCGAGTTACGAGTGCATTCTGGCAAGCTGACCAGCGTAACACCCTGCCCAAGATGTGGGACGTTTCAGTCTCAGGTGAACTCCACATCTGACCAGACAGAATGCCCACCAACCCCACATCACCTAGCTACTCTCCCAAGTTGTGAAAACAAGGCACGATCACAAACATAATACACTGCATTTTAAAAAAAAAATCTGCACAACACTTCCCCAAAATAATAGCATCATAATAATTATATCACGCTCAACGAGCAAGCTTCACCAAGCCTAGCCTACTAAGACAACAACTCAGAGTGTCTTAGATGCTTGCTGTGATATACTGCACTTCTATACTATCAAAAAGAAAGAGTTTTTATGTGAGGTTTTTATATTTTTTAATAGTGTTTTTGGCGGCGTTGCACTACAGGGGCAAGCCTAATTTTCCTCCACTCCACCAAACACACCTGTGGTGATCTACCCTGGGTCCTCCACCCTGGATAAACAGTCAGCTATCACATTGTCACAACCGGCAATATGGCGAATGTCCAGATTATACTCCTGCAACATTAAAGACCATCTAGTTAGCCTCATATTCCGGTTGTGGAACTGATTAAAAAACTTCAAAGGGTGGTGGTCAGTGTAAATCACCACGACTGGGCCAAAAGCGGGAACATACACCTCAAAGTGCCTGAGCGCCAGCACAATAGCCAGAAGCTCCTTCTCTACTACTGAATAGTTCTTTTGTGCTGAGTTGAACTTTTTCGAAAAGAAGCTTACTGGGTGTTCCACACCTTCTGTGTCTGTCTGTAACAAGACGGCACCAGCCCCTACGCCGCTAGCATCTGTCGCTAGCTGAAAAGGTCTTGAAAAGTCGGGGGCCCTGAGTATGGGGTGAGTGCACAACAGATGCTTCATCAGTGAAAAAGCCTTCTCACACTCAGGTGCCCACCCAAACTTTTTTGTCTTTGCCAATAAGTCCGTCAGAGGAGCCAACACCGAGGAGTATCCGCGGATGAATCTGCGGTAATACCCAATCATGCCCAAGAACCTCATGATCTGTCTTTTGGTGGTCGGCCTGGGGAACTGGTTAATAGCCTGTATCTTGGTAAGGGGGGGGGGGGGGATCACCTGTCCTAACCCTATCACAAACCCCAGATACTGCACAGTTGCCCGAACAAAGTCACATTTGCCCAGATTGACCACCAAATGAGCCTCACTTAGCTTCCTGAACAGTGCCCCGATGTGCTCGCAATGGCTCTCAAAGTCATCGTCGTAAATTATCACATCTTCAAGATAAACGGTGCAGTTAGGGATCTCCGCCACTAACTCGTTCATCAGGCATTGGAAAGTTGCAGGTGCAGTCTTCAGCCCATACGGCATAACGTTGCAACGGTAAGTATTCCCATCCACCACAAACCCGCACACCTGCTTCGCCCGCTCAGACAACGGCACCTGCCAGTAACCCTTGACAAGATCCACCTTAATGAGGTAACGTGCACACCCGATCTTATCAACACTGTCATCTATGCGGGGAAGAGGGTAGGCATTGGTGGGAGTTAAACCGTTCAACCGCCTGAAGTCAATGCAAAACCTGACCTTGCCGTCTGGTTTGGGCTGCAGAGTGACGGGAGATGTCCACCTAACTGCCCCTTTTTCTATCAGTCCTCTCTCCAACATGTAGCCTAACTCCGCTCGGAGAGCCGGAAGTTTAATGGGAGGTACACGATAAGGCACTGATTTAAAGGGGGGGTGGTCTCCAACGTCCACATCATGCACCGCATGAGTTGTGAGGCCTGGGTGCTCGGCAAACACAGTGGGGTATGAACAGAACAGGTGCTGGATCGCTGCACGCTGTTGCTCAGGCAGGTGCTCTAGCGCCTCAACAGCCACCTGGTTCGTGTTCCCCGCCCACTGATCCGCCGAGACATGACAATCCCAACTCTCCTCCACCTGTGCCTCACTGCCCCCCTCTCCTTCTCCACCTTGGCCGCTGCAAGCCAACACAGGGACAGTAGGCTGCTCAGGTGGGCGCCTCACGAACTCTTTTAACAGGTTCACTTGACAGAGCTGATTTTTCTCCCGCCTATCCGGAGTAGCCACAAGGTAATCTAGGTCAGACAACTTGCGCACGACCTTGTAAGGACCGACAAACTTGGCCGACAGGGGATGGCCTACTAAGGGCAATAAGACCAAAATCTCCTGTCCAACCACAAACTCCCAGAGCTTTGCCTTAGTGTCATATCGATCCTTCATCAAGGCCTGATTATCTACCAAATTTCTCCCTGCCAACTCCAGGCTCTTCAGCATCCTGTCTCTACTCTCGAGGACATACTTAATTAGAGAACATGGCTGCACAGTCCCTTCCCAGATTTCTTTAACCATGCTCAGAGGACCTCTAACCTGATGCCCGAAAACTAGCTCGTTGGGGCTAAACCCAAGGCTCTCCCCAGGTACCTCTCTTGCCGCAAACAAAACGTATGGTAGCCCCAGGTCCCAATCCTTGCCGTTCTCCAAACAGTAGCACCGCAACATGCTTTTCAAAGTGGAATGCCATCTTTCCAACACCCCTTGACTCTCTGGGTGATAAGCTGAAGAGACAACCGTACGAATCCCATGCTGCTGCATGGTCTGTTTGAAGAGTGTGGACGTGAAATTCGACCCTGGGTCCGACTGAATTTCCTGCGGGTACCCGTACCTCGAGCAATACAACAGCAAATTTCGCACAACAGTTTTAGACTTGCCATTTTTCATAGGGTATGCATCAGGGTAGCGAGTGGAGACATGCATGAGGGTTAGCAAAAACCTGTTACCTGCACTAGTGGGAGGCAGAGGGCCTACCATGTCGATGATAACCTTGCTGAAGGGCGGACCAATAGCAGGCACTGGGTGCAACGGAGCCTTAGGTATGCTCTGATTGGGCTTTCCCACCCTCTGGCCGGTACCACACATCGCCACCCATGCCGAAACTTGGGCTTTAATACCTGGCCACCAGAACAACCTAGATAACGAAGCCAACGTTTTTCTCACACCCAAGTGACCTGCCAAAGGAACATCGTGCGCCATCCGCAACAGGCTATCACGACACTTCTCAGGAACCACCAACTGGTCAACCACTGTTGCCCCACCATCCCAACTACGTCTGGGATCCAAAAAACGGCGGTACAGGATTCCCCCAACATGAAAAAAATCTCCCGACTTTGCATCCCCGTCCTCGTCGAGTTCAATCGCCCCGTTCCCACAACTCTCAAGCCCCGGATCTTCTGCTTGCAACCGACATATATCCGAGGGTGCCAACCTATCTAAGTGCTCCTGAAGCAACTTGTGGCCACCCCCAATACTATGCTGCTCAAGCTTTGCCTGCTTCGCCTGGGAACGTTTCTGTCGCGGAGTGCTATCACGCCCAACCATGTCACTAGGGGGGACAGGTTCTGGGGCCACTCTGGACCTCATAATGGGTGCAAGTACCGAGTCACCAAGGAGTGTCGCTGGATCCAAACTCTTAACCCGATCAGCCTTGACTTTCTCCTTCCGACCCTTCCTCCGCTGGTCTAGAACTTGGGTACTAGGCTGTGACACCTGAGCGGACTGAGACCTGGTGACAGCACAAGCCATCTGTGGCATCTGACACCTCTCAAGCCACTATTGCCCCTCCCTACTCGTGTCGGCCGCCCTCTTGGCAACGACTAAGGGTGGAACCTCGGAAGTGGGCACCGCAAAGTCGTTGCCGAGAAGGAGGTCGACCCCCTCAACTGGCAATTTCTCCACCACACCCACATCCAACTCCCGTGTCACACCGTCTACCTCAAGCTCCACTCTGACCAGCGGGTAAGACCGCGTAGCATTGATGCCTTGAACCACCACAACCCGAGCCGCGTTAATTGGCTTGCCAGTGAAATTCTTAACAAGTGTCTGGGAAGCGCCCGTATCACGCAACAACTCAAGCCTATGCTTCACACCAGCCCACCCCACAGTGCCGTGCCCCTATGACCACAAAAAACATCACGGACGGGTGACGAGCCCTCCTGCTGCTTCTGCACCGGTGATGACTTCGCAACCGACTGTTTACCCCGGCCAAACGCGGAAGACCTCAAAGACACGCCAATGTTGCTCACTAGTGACACCACTGCTGTAGGCGGTGCGCTCGGACATGAGCGCGCAATATGCCCCTTCTTATGACACTTGAAACATTTCACCTCACTCTTGGACTTCCCCTGAGATGGGTAAGGGCCCTGGCCATTCTTTAACGGGAAGGGTTTCGACTTGGGATCATAATTGGCAACAGTACTCTTGAATGGATAATTGTTTGTGTCATTAATTCGGGGGGGTGGAGTGGCACGCCCCTTGTTACCTGCCTCAGCTCTCTGTGCAGACCCGCACCCACGAATCAATGACAACCTGAGGTCAGCCAGCTCAGCCGCCTCTTGTAGAGTTTTCGGTCGCTTTTCTTTAAGGTTAAGAGTCAAGTCACTGCCAGTACATTTAAAAAATTGTTCCAGCAGCACTAGTTGTTTTACTGAATCAAAAGTAGTTGCCTTCTCCGACCTTAACCAATGTTCAAATGCATCTGACAGCTCTCTGGCGTGTTCCTGGAAAGTACTCTCCTTTATTTTTGGAACCGCCCTAAACTTCAGCCTATAGGTCTCTGGCTGTAGCTCATACGCCCTCAGGACAGCCTCTTTCAACAACTCGTAATTCACACAGGAATCTAGGGGCAAAGCATCGTACGCCTTGAGTGCTTTCCCCGTCAATCGTGAAGAAACAAGGGCTGCCCACTTCTCCTCGGGCCATTGGTGCTCCTGGCACTTTTTCTCGAACCGGAGAAAAAATTCTGTAACTCCTAACTCATCAAACACTGGAACCAACTTTAGTAGATGCGACAGGGACTGGTCCTGGGCTCGACCCCCCAGTACGGCCCGGTTCCTCGTCACCTCTACACGAGTTTTCTCTAGGTCAATATCGGCACAATACCTTGCAGACTCAGCCTGATACTTATACTTGAGCTCAGCCTCTCGCTGCTGCTGCTCAGCCTCATACTTATACTTGAGCTCAGCCTCATGCTTTCGCTGCTCAAGTTTGGCGAGCTCGAGCTGAAACAACATCTCGGAAGACAAACCCTGAGGTGGGGGTGCTACTATTGGGGACCCACCCCGTGAATCACCTAGAGGCATACCCAACCGCCAGCGGGCATCGGCCTGCGGGAACGTGCCCGGCTCCGGAACCCGAGGGGGCGCCACAATAGGAGTTGAGTGGAATGGGGGCTGGGACGAAGGTGCCCCAGCTCCCGCTCCACCCGAACCCCCATGCACCCCACCCAGCACACAGGCAACCAGCTCACCTCTCGACAAACCGCTAGTACCGGGAAAACCTAAGACCGTGGCCACACACTGCAGTCCGTACCGGTCTAGCCCCGACGCACGATCCGCTGACACAGGCTCCTCCAAAAATATCCGAGCATCCTCCTCATTGTTCACCACCCGAACGCCGCTTAACAACTCCACCTTCTCCACCTCCTCGCCTGCCTCTCGCACTGTGCCCTCACTATGCTCAGACCCGTCCAGTGACATGATGGAGTCAACAAAAAAATTCTCAGTCAAGACAAAAGTAGCCAAACTCTTGCGTAGCTTTATTCACCAAAAAATATTTGAAGATGTTCTTGAGTGCAATACTAGGTCACCAATAACTCCAACAAGTTCTATGTATCCTCAAAACAATGTCTACTGCCAACAATGCGAGAAATAAATTCAACCCCAAATGGCAATAAGATTTCTCCAAAAAAAAAAAAATGCAATATTCAGTTCACTATATTCTGGTCTAAGGTCGCCATTTGTTACGACCGGCACTACGAAATAAACAAGGGCACTTAATAATGGACTAGATGATAGGCTATATCTGCAACAATGGTACGCTAATTCCAAACCCTCGAACTATTACGCCGGTGAACAAAAACCCTTAAAACCCTTCAGAGTTAATCTACTGGATAACGGGGTATCAATTAACTAGGTTTTAGTGCACTTCTACAAAGGCTTTCCGATGACGGCAAAGCCAACTCACAACAGGAGTACTTACGTTGTTGTTGTTGTTCCCCAAGCTGCCTGGCCGAACAGCCCCAAGGCCCCGAGCAGGCCAAGGCCATAACCGTGCGCCCCCACAGAACCCTCACTGCCGACCACAATAAAGCCTGGGTGACCGAAGCCACTCCATGGCGGGGAGCTGAGGAGGGTGCGGAAACGCCCAGGAAACCAAAGCCCCACCCAGGGCCCTGTGCCCTCAGCAATTATGAAGAGAAAGTTGAGGGGCAAAGGAAAAAATGTGACGCTTTGGCTTCCAATCTAGGTAGACTGGGATGAGGTCAATCCACGAAGAGATCTAGAAAACATAAAAGTAAAACGAACAGTCAGAGTAAGCTATGGGTATGGCAGAGATCGCTCAGTTCTCACTCTGATAGACCAGCCCATCACCAGGGAGTACTTACGTTATGAAAATGCTCTAAAGTAATAACAATGCTTGAATAAACTATATAAGATTTAATAAAGGAATATATGCTTACGTTAACTTTAGTGTGAGTCTGTATTCAACACTAAACTCTTCAATGCTCTATGAAAACACTGGAAGGCTAGTCCTACAGCAATCAGATATGGAATCTTCTGAAAAGGTCTGATGCTTTAAGATGCTCGTTAATATAGAACAGAAATAATGCAGGGGCAGGACACTAAAGCTTGTATCTTAAATACACCAATAAGTAGGATACATATATATAACAAGGGAGTGCAACAACTCTGTGACAGCACTAATAATAACCACTCAGAAACAGTACTTCCTTAGCCAACGTAACAGCCAAATTGGGTTGTGCACTATGCATCAACCTAGGCTAAAATAAGGCGTGAATAATTCCTAAAGCATACACAATGAAAGTTAATAAACACAATGCTGTCTTTCTCACTAATAAAGTCTAGCAGTGGCATAAAAAATATCAGGAAACTAGGCAGAGCGCAAGCATGCTCATAGCCTACTGTCTCCCCTTGAACAGATTTACCTTATGTTACGTTAAGTGACTTGGAGGCTCTCTTGGTAAGTCCAGATCTCTAGTATCTGGTCTTGCCCTGGCGCTCCACAAAGGTCAACAAAATGAGGTAGCAATCATACAGGTAAGAGTAGGCAAAAGCCCATTACCTGTATTCTGCTACACTTGCAAAGGAAAATATGCACAAGGGTTACAGGCTAGCTAGCTTCGTCGATGTTGTACAGGCTCTGACTTGCCACATACATAACTCAGACAATGACCAAAGATACCTTCCACTGTCTAGCATTAAATAATGGGAAAGAACAGCTCACTAATTAGAAGCACCCCAACACTAGGCTACCATATGACTATGACTCTAATAATCCCTAAAACTAGTGCAAACATATATCGAGAGCTGGTGCTGGTAATACGACTGGCCGACTATGGAAGTCGTATGCAGAACCAGAAGGGATAAGTAATTGAATAAAGAGAGAAGTATGAAAAGGAAGAAGTTCAGAGAGAGAGAAAGTAGTATAGGGGGTTATATGGGGGACAGATTGCAAGGGACATGTAGGACCAAGCACGCCATGCCAAGCTCTGCAGGAGAAATGCGGGCAGGAGCCCCCCCAGCACTAACAAAGGCAGCGGCACCCAATCACAGACGACTACGTCATGAGGAGCAGGCGTCATATGCCGCGTCAGGCCCGCCGGCCAATCACGGGCGTGGGAAACTCCTCCGAGCGAGGGAGGCACACTTACATACACACGCACATACTACCACCTCGCTGCCTACCTCGCTCTTTCTCTTTCTCCTTAACTTCACACAATGCATCCTATATTCTATCAATGGTATAAAATACTTCCAAGTGTCACAGACAAGAATAAAGACCACCACTGATCTGTCTGTGACAACATGAACTCTATGAAAGAAAGAACATCGTTCTACGATTATTGTAGCCCATTTCACTACCCTGGCGAGCGCTAGCGAGTTACGAGTGCATTCTGGCAAGCTGGCCAGCGTAACAACATCAAAAGTAGAATTTCGCTTGTATAGCGGAAATCTAAAAAAGATGGAAGGAGCTGAGGACACCTGAAGACCCCCGCCTGTGTGGCGAAAAATGTGTGTAAACACGAATGTCGAGTCAACTTGTCCAAGCTATCCTCCCTGTGAGTGGGGCCCTTACACAGTTTCCAGACCCCCCCCCCCCCCCCCACTATGATCAAGTAAACACAGGCAAGGGAAGAACAGAAACAGCAAATGTAAGAAAAGCAAGAATTTTAACAAGAGCGATAAGACCCAAACCACCAAGTCAGTTGAGACAAGAGGAATATAGAAGGAAAGGACCTGTACGACGGCGGTCTGCTCAAGGTAAAAACACAGGCCTAGCTTAGTTACACAATACACATAAAAAGAGAAAACACTATGGCAGCGTCAATCCCTGAGTGAAAGAACCTAGTAACAAAGCTAAACACTGCCCGAAAAACCCCACAATTACGTTAAAGGAAACTAAAATAAACGTTAGGGCAAGCGAGCGGCTGACACTGTTACCAGAACCACGTATCCGCGAGTCAAGTAGGCCCGGGGAAACGAAAAGGAACTGACAAAAGTGTGAACCAGGCGACGAATTACAAGACCACCAACTATGGACATGTTGAAAAACAAGTCAGAAGGGCTTATAGGTCAGTTGAGACCAAAGCAGCATGCTTGAGAGAGAATAAAGGCTGTGTGCCCTATGCTCTCACAAAAGCAGAATCCTGAGAAACTTCATGCTCAAGTCTTGTAAAACTTCGACACGCAGTCATACGAAAAAAAAAATAAAAAAAAAATTCACACAAAAAAAGGGAAAAGAAACACAATGCATCACGCGGGAAGCATACATCCCCCCCCCCAAGTTATGTTAAGGGTTATTAAAGTGAACATGAACCCAAAAAGCGAGGGTAGAATAGCGCACTCAACGACCTCATTCGGCACTGAGGACCAACCACCCTCGAAGTAAACAATGTAATTCAACACGTCTCCAGCACTCCGCGCACACCCAAAAAAACGCCATAAAACCGTAAAGTGCTGCCTACATCACTGAAACATCCCTCTAAAACCTCAACAGTCTGAAAAGGCTCACACAAACTTAGTTGAGGCGAAGGGGCAGGCAAAATCAGGCACTCGCGAAACACAGACAAAAAAGGCGTGTGTCATCGACGGTGGGCGCGAAGAGACTGATACTGTTACAGGTACTGGAGCAGGCTCATAGAAAATGGAGCATGTGTGACGCATGTCGAGTATGAGCATGCTGTACAGAACGCCCAGTCAGGCCCCACCCTCGCTAGGATCGTCAGGGCAGGAACTTTGGCTGTAGTCTGTGTAGAGTTTCCTAACTCAGTTTATGTGAACCGTTGTACTATAAGTATTATCATTATGTATTTTGTTTTCTTCTAAGTCAACGAGTTCTATTTTATATCATTAGATATAAGTATTGTGTGTGGGATTTATATATATATAATGATGCGAAGAGAGAGAGAGTTATGTAACGGAGGACAGTGTGCGCGCCACGAGGTGTGTAGGCCTCACTCCCTCCTCCCTCCTTCCCCCCTCCCTCCCCCCTCATCAAGAGCGTGGGAATCCTTTGTCGATCCCAGATTGAGAGAGCGAATGTGACGTCATGATTGCCGTTATGCTCGCTACGGGGCCGAGTATAAAAAGGGAGGTCTCGCCATTTTTAGATCAGAACTCATCAGGCAAAGCGACCTCTCATATCCCTTGCAACTATCCATATTCTTCCGACTGATGTGAACTTTCTCTACTCTCTGAACAGCCTACCTTCTTCTCTTCTCGTCCCTGTTTATAACCTCAATGACCCCTTTGGTGCAGATTTAGTCAGCCAAAGTATTATCGCTTGAGTTCTCACGAGATAAGTGCCTGTTAGATAGCCTATTTTTGGAAGGGTTAACTAGAATAGGATTGATTGATGTTTGTTGCACTCGTATATGTATTTCCCTGTGTGCGATTATTCATGTTCCTGTTTTCTGCTGGTTTAGGTAATGCTAGACTGGGATAGGGTTCCTCGAGTTGTGATTTCCTATGAGTGCTAGGTTGGTTGAACCAGCACAATTGCAACGGAGACGTGGGAAGCCTAGGGGGTCTTTTTGATTGTGTACCGTGGGAGTTTAGCACTGTGTTGCGAGTGAGGGCTTTTGCCTGTGCCACCCAACACTGTGCTATCTCATTTGCTTGACTTTGAGAGGATCGCCAGGAGAGAACCAGATACTAGTGATCTGGATCTCTCAAGAGAGCATCCCGTCAATTACCGTAATTTGGCCGCACAGTCTTAAGGACCTCGCTAGGCTACGAGCCGCTTGCTCAGCCATTGTCTCTTAACCTTAGATATCCCAGCTAGACTTTGCTCGACCAGCAGATACAGCATAGTATTGAAGCTTCTCCTTATGTATATTATTGTTTAAGCACTATTGATTTCATGTGTGGCACGCTTAGCTACTTCAGAGATTAGTGGCCCACGAGCACAATCTTAGTAGGCTATTGCCAGTGCATTGTCGGAGTACTTCTTCTTAATGTTTGCCATATCCTATTGCTTATTCTTATAATTCTTCTTATGTCAATTTAAAGCCTTTAATTACCAGTGAGTTATTCATTAAATTGCTGTTCAAAATCCGATACTTACTTCTTATGAGTATTCGAGAAGCATCTAACTTATCAGAAGATTCCTTGCTTGATGCTCGAGGACTATTGTTTAACGTAACGTAATAGTGCCGATCCGAAGTAGAGGGTGGAGGACTTCTTAAGTTCTTAGTTCAAGGGTGGATTACTTCGGCTTCGGCCAACACTATTCTTTAGTGTTGTAGTACTTTCTTCTTTGTTTGATTGTTGACCAGACTAGATAACTCCCGTCTTGTTATTAGTCTGTTGTGTGAAACGCTAGTACCGAGTTCTTGTATACCCCGTTATAGCAGATAGAACTCTGGAGGGTAGTGGCGTTTTTTGTTCGGCTGGCAGTACTCTGGGGTTGGGATCGTGTGTTTCCGTTGTGGCAGCGAGCCATACTCGAGTCCTGTGTAAGAGCCCTAGTGTACCCGAGTGCCCGGTCGTAACAAATGGCGACCTTGCTTAGGATTTTGTGAACAGTATAATTTTTTGCAGAGTTGTACAACATTTGTTTGTTCGTACTTTAGCGTACATATTGAAGAATATTTTTTTTTTGTAAGGCAATTAGGAGAGCATTTAAGAGACTCCAGTTAATTTAGTAATTAGTGCTTACATAAGGGAGTTTAACACTTTTGTCTCGAGAATTTTTTGTGAACTTCAGTATGTCGGGCCCTAGTATTGACGAGGAGCGAGAGATGCTATTTGGGGAGGTGCCGTTAGTAACTAGTGAGGAGGATGCTAGACTTTTTGTGAGTAAGCAGTACCACGTGACGGAGGAGAGGCTGACTGGGGTGAATGTTTATGGCTTGCACCTGATAGCCAAGGTTTTGGGCAGATCCAATGTAGTAGGGATGTCCAAGGGGGAGCTGATTTCCTGGGTGTTGCGTGGGCGACATGGGGTTTCGGAGGAGAGGGCGTTTGGGGGGGTTCCTCCCCAGATCCCCTCTCACTCGACTCCCACAGTGCCGTCCACTCAAGTACCGGAGGTTAGCACCCTCCCACAGAGGGATGAGAATTGGAAGATTGGAGTGCCCTCGGGCGGTGCGTATGGTGGTTCCCCAGTTCTTGCCCCCCCTCCTTCAGTAGTGGCAGCTCCCTCTTCCGGCCTGTCTCCTGAGATGATATTTAAACTCGAGCTTGCTAAAATGGAGATTGAGTCTAGGAGGCATGAGAAGGAGATGGAGAATGAGTCTAGGAGGCATGAGAAGGAGATTGAGGCTGAGTCTAGGAAGCAGGAGAAGGAGATTGAGGCTGAGATTAGGAGGCACGAGGCTGAGCTTAGGTACGACTCAGAGAAATATTGTGCTCAAATAGATTTAGATAAGACTCGTGCAGAGTCGACAGGGATTCGGATGGGCCGTGAGGGCCAAGTAAGAGAACAGTCCTTGTCCCACTTAGTCAAGTTGGTGCCGGCATTTAGTGAAACTGAAGTCACAGAATTTTTTAATCGTTTTGAGAAGAAGTGTAGGGAGCATAATTGGCCTGAAGAGAAGTGGGCAGCTCTAGTCTCCTCAAGACTTACGGGTAAGGGTCTGAAGGCTTATGATGCACTGCCTTTAGAGTCTTGCATTGACTACCCAGTATTGAAGAGAGCTGTCCTACGGGCATACGAGTTGCAACCAGAAACATATCGATTGAAGTTTCGGGGTGTTACAAAGACTAGGGAGGCGACCTTTCTTGAACATGCCCGGGACTTAAAAGATGCACTTGCTAACTGGACACGTTCTGAGAAAGCTGAGACGGCCGAACAGTTGACTGAGCTGTTTCTGCTCGAGCAGTTTTATAAGTGTACTGGTGCAGATATGACTTTAACTATTAAAGAAAAGAACCCTAAAACTCTACAGGAGGCAGCTGAGATGGCTGACCTCCGGCTATCATTAATTCGTGGGTGCGGGTCTGCCCAGCGTAGTGAGGCAGGTAACAAGGGGCGTGACACCCCACCCCCCCGAGTTAGTGATATACATTATGCAAACAAGTACAAGAGCTATGATACCAAGACTGACCACAAGACTAACACCGTCCCATTTAAGAAGGGGCCGGGCCCTTCCCAGTACCAAGGGAAGCCCAGAGGGGAGTTGGAGTGTTATCTTTGTCATGAAAAGGGGCACTTTGCAAGAGTCTGTCCTAGCAAACCACCTACAGCAGCTGTGTCTTTGGCCTGCAACATTGGTGTGTCTCCGAAGTCTTCTGAGTTTGCCCGGGGCAGTTCGTCAGAGGCTGAGGCACAGCCAATGCAGAAACACCTGAGAGGCTCGAACCCTGCTCAGGATGTTTTTTGCGACCATAGAGGACGGGGTTGCGTGATGTGGGCGGGGCGCAAGCATGGAGTAGAGGTCTTGCGTGATACAGGTGCTTCCCAGACTCTGATGAACAATTTGACTGGCTACCCTATAAATGCGGCTCGGGTGGTAGTGGTGCAGGGTATTAATGCAACTCGGTCATACCCGCTGGTGCGGTTGGAGTTGGAGGTGGATGGTGTGGCACGTGAATTGGATGTTGGGATTGTGGAGAAACTGCCAGTGGAGGGCGTCGACCTTCTTCTCGGCAACGACTTTGCAATGCCCGCTTCTGAGGTTCTACCCTTAGTCGTTGCCGAGAGGCCGGCCGACGTGAGTGGGGGAGAACAAGAGTGTGTCGAGCGGTGCCAGGCACAACCCATGGCGTGTGCTGTCACCCGAGCTCGGGCAGCTAAAGTGTCACAGCCTAGTCCTCCGTCTTCAGACCAGCAGAGGAACGATCAACAGGAGGAGGCTAAAGCTGGAGTTGGTTTTAAGAGTTTTGACTCGGCGGCTCTCCTGGGTGATTCAGTATTGGCACCTATGTTAGAGTCTGGAGAGGCCCCAGGACCTGTCACAGCTAGTGAGGAGGTAGGGCCGGAAGAGACTCCGAGGCAGCAACGTTGCACACGGAGAGAAGAAAGGGTTGCTCAGTTTGATATTGGGGAAGGACTTGGGTTGCTTCGGAAGCATCTAGACAAGTTGGTTCCCTCAGATATTTGTAAACTGCAGTTGGAGGATCCGGAAGTTCAGAAGTGTGGTAATGGTGCTGTCGAGATTAAACACGAGGACGGGGAAGCATGTCATGTGAACCTGTTGGAGGAGTT